>CM076584.1:1274037219-1274319927 GCA_034641835.2 Pinus albicaulis
AGTAGTAGAGAACGTGTTAGTGTTGGAGACAGATCTAGGTGGATGAGGTTATTTCAATAGCACCTTCCTCACTAAGAGGGAGTGTTGAAAATAATAGCGAGAGAAGGTCCTTCTTGACTTGTGCCTTAGTCCAGAAAGACCACAAGGTGTCTTCCTTTTGTCAAGAATGAGTTAGTAGATTCATGCATGGAGTTGGAGGGTCAGTTAACTGGATCCAAGTGTCATTTTGAATTTGGATAAGGCGAGTTGAGAGCTTCACTTTAGGTTGAGGCAAGGATTGGTTATAAACTCCAAGTCATGATTGGAGAGTGTTCAGTTCGAACTCAGTTAACCAAGTCAATCACAACTGCAGTTCCAAATTTGTAATTGTCTAATTATAATTTTTTCCAATTATAGCATGATGGAATAGCATAAATGGAGGATGAAGGCACATCCTTGATTCATTATTGTCTTGCACGGGTTTGTGTGTGACCAGAGTTCCTTGTTGTGAGTGCACATTAGAGAAGATGGTGTGCAGTATTGTAGAGAGCTTCCTTGTTGCAGTTTTTGTGCTAGGAAATAAAAGTCTAGTCTTTAGTAATAGCGAGCCTCCTGTGCTAGGAAATAGGCTGCCTATGCACAAAGAAATCGGGCCTATCTCAACTCAAGGAGGTAGGTGAGCAGAGGCTGATAATTTGCAGGTTGTGTCCAGCTAGTATAGAAAGGACAAGTGTGTTCTCTGGACCACTGTTTGCCTTTTAAGAAATCAGATTGCTTAGTGTCTATCAATAAAGAATACTACAACAAAGAAGAGGGTTTTCCCAATTGGGTTCCTTAGAAAATTATTGTGTCTCTTGTGTAATTGTGTCTTTATCTCTGTGTTTAATTCCGTTGGTTCTATTGTTGAGAAATCTGTGTCTTGGTGAAAAGAAAAGTAGTTTTCGATAGTTCATGCAAGCAACAAGAAAAATTTCAAGGAAATTCAATAAGACCTTCAATAGAACTCGACTTTCCTAGGGCACTCTTAGCACAAGAGAGGTCACATCCCTCTTGCACACAATGTGTAAGATCTCATCTTAGGCCTCCTCTATTAATTATTTTCCTTGGGTCACTTAGGAAACCTCTAGATGTAGGGTTTTAGCTTCTTGAACCTTAGAATAAATATTTCTTTTTGTTTTGGTCCTAAACCCATGTCTTGGGTCCAATACTCCACTTTTGGGTAAATCGCCCAACAAAATCCTTTTTGGTGGGTTGTTCTCTCTCGGAAATACCTTCCAAGCTGCCCACAATCGAACAAATTGGACTTTGCTGGTGTCTTTGGTGATCCTAGCTCAACATTTGGAGCTTCTTGCTCCTTATCCTCTGTCATTGAAATGGGGTCATGCAAATTCCTAAGGATGTAAAGTGTTCTTCAAACTTTACATCCTTGCCTACCACGGTCTTCCTCACACCATAATATAGACCATGTAGGCCTTTGAAGTCTCACTGTAACCCACAAATAAACCCTTCCTATTGGAGGGCTCCAACTGGAGTGTAAAAACTCTGGTAAACTTGATAAATATATATTATTAATGATGAAAGATAAGAGATGATTACAATGAGGGATCGCCTAGGCTTTAAATATAACCTCAAGGTGTCGCTTGGCGAAGAGGCATGATCTTTGATCATGCCCTTTCAGTTAATAAAACCTAATATAACTATATCTAACTAATAATTAATAAAATATTCATAACATTGCCCCTCTCTTAAAGATGCTTTGTCCTCAAAGCATACGTAATGATGGACAATGTTGACGAATGTCTGGTTTGCTCAAGCGATGAGCTCTTGCTTCCCACATTTTAAAAAGATCGTGAAGCATCTTCTCGAGCTCCATCTGTTGGTGATGTGGATAGTGAAAAGATCTGATATCGACAGAGTTGGATACTGTCTTGACTTCTATTGGATGTTTGATTTTCCTATTGGAAGGCACCTTTATGGGTAGATCTTGGAATAATTTTTCATGTTTCCCAACTATCCCTTGTTCTTCTGGTGATTTTTTGTGATTCCTTTTTAGATTTAGGGGTAAGTTACCAACAATTATCGTTTGATGCAACTTCTTCTCATCATCAAACGCTTCCTTCTTAACAACCATATGTGCTTCATCACCGAAGGCCTCAACAGCTTCTGCTGTTATATCAGTGGCTTCGGATGTGTTTGTCGCTTCACATGTTTCGTTCAAGTCTGGGGATGGAACACTTTGTTGTTTACAAACATCTGTATCTTCATGGTGATGTGGGGAATCAACTTTTTCCTGATGCTCTTCTGAGTTCCCTGAATCTGCGAAATTGTTTTGTTGATTTTGTTCCCTGTTAGGAGATATTGGGGATTGTGTCGGACTTAACTTATCTATTTTATCATTTAGCTTACTGAAGAGTTCTGTCATATTGTTCATGATCGCATTAAATTTTTGCAATATTTTGTCCTCCTTGTCCTTAGCCTCCATTTGTTTTAGCCATATTTGCCTTTTTATCTGATCAATCGTCATCATTGATAAAGACATACTGAACAGGCATGAGGTGGAGAATACTTTTCTGCAGTTTTTTCTTCTTTTCTTTAAAATTAATTAATTAATATTTAATTAATTAATTAAATAATTATTATTATTATTATTTTAAATTAATTAATCAATATTGAATTAATTAATTAAAATTTTTGTTTTTATAGCCTCAAGGTGTCCCTTGGCGAAGAGGCATGGTCTTTGATCATGCCCTTTCAGTTAATAAAACCTAATATAACTATATCTAACTAATAATTAATAAAATATTCATAACACCAACTAGGTCTTGTTTTATATAGGTACATGGATATAAACTGGGCAACCAAGGATGCAAAAATAACTCACCTTTGGCTTTACACCAATAAATGCTTCCTTTGGTGTCTTGTCCTCCAAGATCTCGTGAGAACTCCTATTCTGGATATAGATTTCCATGTTGCATGCTTTTGCACAAAGAAACATTGGCAAGTCCCAGTCATGAATCATGGCTTTTGCTTTGCAACCCCATTCTACTATGGGTTGTATGGAACTGTCAGCTCGCTCTTGATTCCTACCGCATTGTAGAAATCCTTGGAGTCATCAGAGATATACTCACCCCCATTGTCTGATCTCAAAGCCTTGATCTCCTTCCTTGTCTGGTTCTCAACAAGATCTTTGAACTTTTGAAACCTGCTAAAGACTTCATCTTTTGTCTTGACTCTTTACAGAGTAGATCCATGTATTGCGAGAGAAGTCATCAATGAAGAAAACATAGTATGTGCTCCTTGTGATTGATGCTACTGACATCAGTCCACATACATTTGAATGCACTAGGAAATCCCCTTATATATGTGCTCATTACCAGGGAAAACAACCTTGGCATGCTTGCCAAGTGCACACCCTTTGCATACTCTTTGCTACTCAATGCTGAACTATGGAAGAATTTTGACTATCTCCCTCAGAAAAGGAAACACTCTGAAATGTGGGTGCCCCATCCTCTTGTGATATAACTCGCACAAGTTGTCTGTGTTATGAACTAGGGCTCAAATAGGTTCACCCTGTAACCTATACAAGTTGTCTTCCCTAACCCCTATCATGTATGCTGCTTCTAGGTTAGATTCCTTTGGCTTGATAAGGACCTATTGGTTCTTGAACTCTACTACATGACCCTCACCCTCTTATTGAAAGCAAATTTTTCTTGAGATGTAGAACAAACAAGACATCATCAAAGTCTAAAGAATTTCCTGACTAGAACTGGAAGGGAGTGGTACCAACTCTTGCTACAGGTAGCTTGACATTATCACGAATTCAACCTGGACTCTCGAGTCTTGCTTTGTTAAACTTGAAAATAATCCTTGTGTTGATGTCATTTGCCTAGATGATCCATTGTCCACGTGCCAAGTATTCTTTGGAACAATGCTGGTAGAGAGGCAAGATATCATTGAGAATTCTTTTTCAAACATCACAACAAACTCATTCATTTGAGTTTTTGCAGAGGCTGCTACTTGCTTCTACTATTTCTTCCCCTATCCCTTTTTCTCCAGACACTATGATGCATAATGGATGAACATATGAAAAATGAAGCATCAGATTTTACTCAAGTACTTCGTCCCTGGTTGTGAGGATGACTCCTCACTCTTTCCGTTATCTTTGTTGTGTCCTTTACGTCTGCCTTTCTTGGTTTGCCCAATTAGGGTTTAGTAGTTGTCACCACCCTTCTTGCTGGGCTTGGACTCCATTTGAGTTTCCTCCTAGATATAGTCATCCCACAATATCTCGAAGTTAGAAAGGTTTTCCTGTGCACAAATATATTTGACAAATGGTTCCCATGAAGTTGGGAATCCATGTAGTGCCATGTTCTCCAACTCTGCGTCTATTGCTCTTTAACTGCTACGAGTTGATCACAGACCTGTGTGATTTTCATCAGGTAACTAGTAACGATGTCTGATATGGTCATCTCTACATGTTTGAGTTTGTTCTGTATTATCATCTTCTTGTTAATGTTCTTGCTTTGGTAGAGCCTAGCCAGGGCATTGAACATATCCTTTGTTGTTGTCTTCTCAGATATGTGAGGAATTAGGTGATCCTTCACAACATCCAAGATCATTGGCTTGGTCTTCACTTCCTTTTTATTATCTTCAACCAATTGTTGCGGATCTATCGGTAGAAGCACAACATCCTTGACGACATCCCAAAGATCATTCACTTCCAATGGCAATATCACCAAGTTGGAGGCATTATCCAATCTGTCCTAAAATCAGAGGCTCATTGATGCCATCTCCTATATCTGTTGCACAAACTCCCAAATATGAAAATAAAACAAAAAAGAAATGCCTTGAAAGAGTGCTTAGACCTTCAATAAAAAATAATGAAACTCTCCAACTGATGGTCCTTGGTTTCGGCAATTGATCTACTGCTGTAAACCCTCTAAGGATCTCAATTAGAGATCTTGCTCTAGTACCATGTAAATTTTTTAGGCCGTAGATGACTACTGCCCTATGTTTCTCTGCTTCAAAGAATTGGATCTGTACTTACTCAATCAAAGAAATAAATTTTTCTGAACATGCAACAATCACATGTATAACTAAAAATGAACAATGGAAGCATAAACATGAGACATCCATAATTACATCCTCCAATCAACTTTTTGTTTAAATATTCCAAGTTTATAGGGAAACCTCAACAAGCTGTCAAACTTATACAAAAAAATCAGATCTGCACTTACTGAGATAAATCTGCCTGCTGACAATTGAGAATTTGCCTGCTTTGGCTTGCTTCTCGACCTTGGCTCCCCTTTTGTGCTTTGAATCTGCTCAACTGATCTCTCTTGATCTCTTGAGTTTTCTTGGTGTACAAAAATGTGTGTATCAACTTCTCTCATCTTGTCCTATTTATGCTTTGAGAAAGATAACTAGTCTCCTCAATCCTAGCAACTAATTTTCCAAATCTTAGCACCTAATATCTCAAATCTTACCAACTAATCTTCTTAATCCTAGCAACCACATTATCTCAATAATGAGGTGTATGACTAAGATTAGAACAAATTTAACTCGATAATATTCTAGAATCTCTAGAATATTTTATTTAGATTTCTAAGACTAGAAGAATATAGGAAATTTGACTTTCACTTGTATTTATCTAAAGTGAAATTACAAAATGATTTTATTTCTCACTTTTATTGTGAGGTACTAAAGGTTGTTTCTGTTAGTTTTTGTAGCTCGAGAGGCACTTTTGCATTTGCAGTGCCAAGTATGTAAAAGTGATTGAGCATATTTCACTCTCTAGGCACTTTACTTTATTATGTGATTTTATAAAGTTGGAAAGTGTACCTTTTTAATTAATGACTAAAAAGTGACTTTTTATAAAGTGAGTGTGACTTTAAAAAGTTGGGTCATGTTGACCACTCAAGTGTCAACTACCCTATAACAGAGTGCAGTTCAGAGCAGTCATTTTTTTCAGAATGCATCACCATCATTGCACCTTCTGGTCGTCAATTGTAATCCTAATTCCAGTCTTGTGGGCCATTATGTAAAAATGATTCTAGTATGTTTATGAAGCCATGTAACACACCTAAGTAAGTTTAAGATTTTTTGCTAAAGAGTTTCACTCTAGGGAGTTTTTTTTCCTCAACTAATACTGCAAATAATTGGTTGAGTTTTTCTCCCAAGCATGTCCCAAAGCTAGGTGGAGCTCGATGGTGAAGTCTTAGGTGAGTCGTGTTACCCACCACCTATGGATGACACCCATAGGAGAAAATTTTCTCCTAGATGGTCCTCAGCCGGCAGCCAAGAGCCCCGACAGCCCCTAGATAGCTCGATTTTCCACCATCTCTGCCACATGAGCCAGCCATTATGTGCCCTCGCCCATTTGTTATGATCGTATGTTTGAAGGTGGGCTTTCCAACCCCGAAGGTATGGATTTCATTATGTAGTTGGGTATTTTTTTCTTACTTATCATGGACACTTCTGGGCATGGATTAGTGGGGGGATTCGGCAGAAAGAATGGGCTTGGTTTGTACTCTTGTCCCCTTGTCCAATTTGGTGGTTAACCTTGTATCTTAGTCCCGTGGGATCTCCTTTATTGGCTACTAGCTTTAGGAGTGCCACTACATGGGAAATATCGATTTTGGTTGCGTGGTCCCACTTCCAGACATTACATACATCACTCGCCTCCATTCATTATAGCCCCTTTTTGTATATTTCCCATCCAGGTCCACATTTGTTTATTGGGTGCACAAGGAGTTAGCCCCCCCTCCCCTTGTCCACACTTTGGGTCGGGCCTGGAACGATGCCTCGGAGGTTGATGCAGCTAAAAAGAAATTAAAAGCATAATTTGGCCACTCTCAACAGGAAATGTACTGTAAAATGCAAAAGATGGTTGGGACATACAAATTTAGCACACGGGCAAAAGCTGAGCATAAACTCTACCCCCCATCATTATGGCCATCAACCTCATTCCTAGGGCCCCCTATATGTTGAACCCTTAGTTAAACTGAGAGGGGGGGGGGGGCAGTGAATCAGTTTAACACATTCATGGACTTTTAAAACTGTTCATTAAAACTTATTTACACCTTCATTTCATGTCCAACTTAATATGTGAGTAATCTTAGAATGTGAGCAGCAAGTATTAATATAATTTAACAGTAGACTTAATATGAGAGCAGCAGGTATTAAGCAGATGATATAAATCAGATCAACACATAAACATCATGCACAAAGACTCCAGATATAAGTGGAAACCCATAAAGGGAGAAAACCACATCTTATTATTTTTTTGATGCAAAGGCAAGCTCCAACTCCCTCTCACCACTGTTTTTTTGTAGGCACCAACCTACAGGAGGCTCCAACCTCAATTCTGCGAGCTACAACTTGCAAGGAAGCACCAACTCCCTTCAATTTTTTGCAGGCACCAACCTACAGGAGGCTCCAACCTCAGTCAGCTACAACTGATGGCTATCAAGCTGCAACTTGATAGGGAAGCTCCAACTTCCTCAATTTATCAAACTGAATGTTTGCTGATTTACCTCAGATATCAACTCTGTTCTGTAGCATCTCTTTCTGCTCTTCTTTTCTTAATCTTCTCTGCCTCACTCTTCTATAATCTACATTCTCTATATTTACTTTCTCTAACCTCTTTTATGCATATCCAGTTGATATTATTTATAGAGTTCCTCACATGACTGTTTGTATTCACAAAGAATTTTGAGTGAACAATCATGACTCTTTGGCTTCTGTCTTCTCATTCCTTTTATCTGCTCATCCAAAAAATATAACTATAGGTATCAATTTAACATTACAGTGGGATATTTGTTCTCTTCCGGAGACTTTCCAATGCATCACAACAATATAAATTAAAATTATTTACATTCAATTACAATGAGAACTCCAGCTCACTCATTCAGCCTCTTGGCTAGCTGCGCATTTGTCTATTCTTTGACTGTGTCTTTGTCCCTGTCGGCTCTGTTTGTTTCCTTATTCACTGTCGCAGGGTAACTGCCATATGCCATACATTTGTAACTGTGCTTTATATATATATATATGTAACTGCTGACTTCAAATCTGGGCGAATTCCAACGCTTTACACACAACAAGTGTCTTGTTGATGTGGTGAGTTCCGCAAGCGGAACATACATACACCACGGCCTTTGTTTTATGGCCCGATGCGATTGCACACATCGCAATCGTTTTATATTAACAATCGCCCTCCACCTTAAGCCGAGGCCCGTGGGTCCACAGACCACGCAGCACATTTCAATACTTGGCATACTTATATAAAGTTTTAACAAACAAACTGCCACTTCCACTAGAACAATAAAGAATCACGTTAATACTTAACAGATGCCCTTTCGGGCCCACTTGCCACGCTTTCCGATGCGATATATTTCTCCTCTAGAGGTTTCCTATTGCAATTGATCGCAGTCGCAAGCTGCCTTGCTCCGATGCGATTGATACCCTCCACAGATTTCCGATTGCGATTGATCGCAATCGCCAGCTACCTTGCTCCGATGCGATTGATACCCTGTTCACTCAATTTTTCCGATGCGATGAATCATTTGCTTTGACGCGGAACTTAAGCCTGTATAAATCATAGTTTATAAGTCCATCGGGTCTGAACTTCCAATCGCAATCGCAACTCTTTGTTTATATGTTCCGCTGCACAGTTTTTCTCCGATGCGATTAGTGTATTATCCTTCGACTGCTATCGATATCTTCCGATTGCAATTGATCGCAATCGCAACTCCCAGTTGCATGTTCCGATACTCCACCCTTTTTCGATGCGATCAGTCACTGTTCACCGGAATTCAAGGATATATGAATTGTAGTTTATATGCCCATCGGGTCCGGGCTTTCAATTGCAATCGCAATCTTTTAATATCGTGCTTCGATGGTCTGCTTTTTTCTGATGCGATTGACCACTGTTCTGTCGTAACTCAAACATATATTAAACATGATTTATAGACCCATCGAGTCCGGAGCTCAATCGCAATCGCAATCTTCTTTTGTTTTAAAAATAGAACAATGGGACCTTTAGTCGTTTACTCTTGCGCACAAGCATATAATACATATATGTAACGCTCGGCTGGGTAATGATTCTCAGAATAAGGTTTGTATATATATATACTTGCCGCTTGGGTTATACGATTCCCGGAATTGTGTTTATGTATCTTCCAGCTGGGGTAGCGACTCTCGGAATTAAAAAGTGGCTCTGCCTCTTGCTGTGATAACAGCTTTGCCTCTACCTCCACGACTCTGCCTCTGCCTCTGCAGTGATAACGACTCTTCCTCTATTCATCTCTTCCTTTGTATTCGTTGTTTTCCGGCTGGGCTCTGCCTTTGCCTTCGGTGTGTTTCTTTCTCTGTCTCTGCCGTTGCTTCTTTCGCTGCTTCTGCTGTTTGACTGTTACATTTCGACAGTCTTCTTCCGCCTGTCTCCTTTGCTTCCTTTGTTCTCTTATTCGCTGCCTCCTTTGTCTCTTCTTTGCTGCCTCCTTTGTTTGTCTCTGTCTTTGCTGCCTCCTTTGCCATCAATGACAACATTTCCAACAGTCTCCCCCTTTGGCATTGATGGCAATGCACTTCCTCTGCTTGCCTGTTAGGATCTTTTCCCCTGTTGCTTGCTCTTCCTCCCCCTTTGACATCAATGGCAAGGGGTTTGAATTCTTAGTGTAGCTTCTATTCTTTGATCCTGTGATTTTATCGGGTTCACTACTCTTCCGTGTTCGGTTCACGTCGGGTTCACCACTCTTCCGCTGCACCATTGACCCTTTCGCCCTTTTATTGATTCTTTTATGCTGAATGTATTCTTGCCATAATCCTTTTGATCCCGAGGACCTGTTTTCATGCTTCCCTAGCTGGTTGATCTCCCCCTGAGAATGATATTTTCGTTTTTGTTCTCCCCCTGAAACTGTTCTTTCTCTTCATATTAGAGAGTAGCATCTACAGATACTACCCCTAGTCTGTCTCTCAAATATTCAAATGGTTCTCTGGCAAGCGGTTTAGTAAATATATCTGCTGTCTGTTCTTTTGTTGGTACATACTCCAGTTTTACTATCTTCTGAGCCACTTGTTCTCGGAGAAAATGATACTTGATTGGGATATGTTTAGTTTTTGAGTGAAGCATAGGATTTTTAGATATACTTATAGCACTTGTATTATCACATTTGATTGAGATAGGTTCATCAATGCTTACCTTCATGTCTTGGAGGGTTTTCTTCATCCACATGACTTGTGTACAACATGATGCTGCTGCTATATATTCTGCTTTTGCTGTAGACAGAGAGATAGATGTTTGTTTCTTGCTTAACCATGCCACCATACTTTCTCCTAGATAGAAAGCACCTCCACTTGTGCTTTTCCTGTCATCCACACAGCTGGCCCAATCTACATCTGTGTATGCTATCAAAGTGAAGCTTTTGCCTTTAGGATACCAAAGTCCATACTGTGTTGTTCCTTGTAGATATCTAAATATTCTTTTGACTGCCAGAAGATGGTTTTGTTTAGGTGTTGCTTGATATCTAGCCACTAGTCCTACTGCTAGCATGATGTCTGGTCTTGATGCTGTCAGATACAACAGACTTCCTATCATGGATATGTAGAGTTTTTGATCTATATCTGCAGACCCATCATCAGCACACAGCTTGCATCCCGTGATCATGGGAGTTGACACAGGTTTGCAGTCCTCCATTTTGAACTTTTTCAACATTTCTTTTAAGTATTTTTCCTGTGAGATGAATGTGCCTGTGTTCTTTTGCTGAATTTGAAGTCCTAAGTAGAAGCTGAGTTCTCCAATCATGGACATCTCAAACTCTGATTTCATCTCCTCAGCAAACCCTTTTGCAAGTTCATCTCTGTTGCTTCCAAACATAATGTCATCTCCATATACTACAACAATTAGGAGTTCATTTTCATGGGCTTTTATGTATAGATTGCTGTCTACTCCACCTCTCTTAAAGCCTTGTTTTTGCAAATATTTATCTAGTCTTGAGTACCAAGCACGAGGAGCCTGTTTCAGTCCATAAAGAGCCTTCTTTAGTCTGCATACATAGTCTTCTTTGTCTGTTAATGAGAATCCTTCTAGTTGTTCCATGTAGACTTCTTCTTCTAAGTCTCCATTCAAAAATGCAGATTTTACATCCATTTGATATACCTTGAAGTTTTGGTAGCATGCAAATGCCAGGAACATTCTAATAGCTTCCATTCTAGCTACAGGGGCAAATGTTTCATCATAATCAAGTCCTTCAATTTATGAGTATCCTTTGCAGACAAGTCTGGCTTTATTCCTGATTACCTGTCCTTCTTCATTCATTTTATTTTTGAATACCCATTTTGAGCCTATGACATTTTTCTGAGTGGGTCTAGGAACTAGTTCCCAGGTATTGTTCTTCTCAATTTGGTCCAATTCTTCATTCATAACATTCACTCAATACTTGTCCTTACTGGCTTTTTCAAATCTCTTTGGCTCTATTTGTGATAACATGGCTATGTATACCTCTTCTGTCTGTTCAGTTAGCTGCCTTCTAGTTTTGACCCCTACTCTCTTATCTCCAATGATTTCATCTTCAGGATGGTTCTTCTGAGTATATCTTGAGGGAGCTTTAGAACTCAACGCTGTATCTTCTGTTGTCTTGCTTGTTTCCTCATCATCTTGGTTTTCTTCTTCATGGTTGTCTGATGGACTGCAACAGTTTGTATCTCTTGTATTGTTTGGAAGTTCTTCATTAAATCTCACGTCAATGCTTTCTACTATTTTTCAAAGAGTCTTGTTGTAGCACCTGTACCCTTTACTTTTGGAAGCATATCCTAGAAAAATCCCTTCATCTGCTCTTGCATCAAATTTTCCAAGATTTTCATCATTATTCTTTATGTATCACTTGCTTCCAAAGATTCTAAAATGTTTAATTGAAGCTAGTTTCCCATGCCATAGTTCATATGGAGTCTTATCACTGCTTGGCCTTAAGTGGGCTTTATTAAGGATATGCACCGCTGTGTGTACTGCTTCTGCCCAGAAGGTTTGAGGAATATTACTTTCTTGCATCATGGCTCTGGCAATTTGTTGAACAGATCTGTTTTGTCTCTCTGCTACTCCATTCTGCTGAGGTGTCCCTGTAACAGTAAATTGCTGTTTTATGCCATATTCATTGCATAGATCTACAAAGTCATAATCTGTGAATTCACCTCCTCTGTCCGATCTGATGCATTTTAGCTTGCATCCTGTCTGATTTTCTGCTAATGCTTTGAATATTTTGAATTTGTCCGGAGCTTCCAATTTATTCTTGAGAAATGCAACCCATGTCATTTTGGAGAAATCATCTATTATCAGCATGAAGTAGGATTCTCCACTTGGTGTTTTAGTTCTTGCAGGTCCACACAAATCCATGTGCACAAGCTGGAGTGGTCTTCTTGTTGATAACTCATCTTTGGCCTTGAAGGATGTGCGTGTCTGTTTGCCTAATTGACATGATTTGCATATGGTATTAGAAGGTCTCTTTATTTCTAGCATGTCTCTGACAACTTTCTTCTTGCTTAGTCTGATGATGTGATCGAAGCTGAGATGTCCCTCCCAATCTTTTATGCCATAACCATGACTCCTCAAGTTTGCTAAGATGACATGCTTCATCTTCCTTTTTCACAATGTAAACATTACCCTTTGTTCAAACTCCTTTGAGCAGAGTCTTACCTGTGGTGCTTGATCTGACTTCACAATCTTGTGCTCTAAAAAGAACTTCACAGCCTTTGTCACACATTTGACTGACACTTAGCAAATTTTCTTTTAACCCATCTACAAATAATACATCTTGGGCCTTTCCTCTGCCATTGTCTATGCTGACTGAGCCTTTTCCTTTTATTTTTCCTGATGTATCATTGCCAAAGGTAACATTGCCAGATTTCTTTTCATCAAGAGTTATAAACTTGCTTCTGTCTCCAGTCATGTGTTTTGAGCAGCCACTATCCAAATACCACTGGCTTTTCAGGTCTTGAGCAGTTAGAACCAAGTCACATTTATTCACCTTCTTTATCCACTGGAGGCACCCTTTTGCTTGGTATCTTTTGTGAGGTGATGAACTACATCTTCTGAGAGAACATTTGGAAGGCATATGTCCAACTTGATTGCATACACAACATTTGATCATAATTTTTCCAGAATTGTGAGTATGAACAAAATTTCTTTGATTCATAAACCTCCTTGAGGTGTTGAACATCAATCTTTGTCCATACTTTCTACACTCAATGATTTTATGGCCAAATTCCTTACAATAAAAACAGTAACCATAGAAACTATTTGCATACTTGATGTAAGGTTGTCTTTTCCATTTGTTTGCTTGAGGCAGTCTCTTCAATGTTTGCATCTTTCGCTGGTTTGAATTACTCCTGCTTGCATGACAATATGCAGCAATGTGTCCCAGCTTGTGGTAGACATAACAAGTGGCATTCTTCATAAGAGGGAAGAATCTCCTTTGATGGCTTCCAAATTTGACATACTCAGGGGCATATGATCTTTTTTCTGTTGTCTTAGTGTTTACTGCATTCTTTGTTACTGGAGGTTTCTTCTAATCTCTGTCTTCCTCATTACATGTTTCTTCTTTTGTAGGAATTGTTTGAGCTGCTTCATCATCCTTCTTTGCTTTTACAAAAATAATCTCTCTGTTTTCCTTTTCTTTGCTTTTACTTGATTCTCTTTCATAGCCTATTCCAGTTTTTATCATAGGAGATCTTTGAGCAACCAGAATTTCATTCAACTTACTAGAGCTTGTTGTTTGAGAAGAATTTATAGCCACTTTCCTTTGAGCATTTTCTAATTTCTTCTTGAGACATACTACTTCTTCTTCCAACTTCTCTTGTTCCTGAGTTTTCTCCTTGATTTGCTTAAGTAACATGTCCTCTATCTTCTTGGCTTCTTCAAGCTCTATCTTTAGTTGCATAAGGACTTCTGAATTCTGTTCTTCTCGTACATACTTGAGGAGAATGTCCTTTTGCATTTAAGCTTGAGTCTATCAATCTCTTCCAGAGCACTTCTTAGCTCCCCCTCAAGGTCAACTTCACCTTCTTCTTCTTCATCTTCTAGCAGGAGACCTTCAAGTTCTTCTATGGCCATCAATAAAAAATCAAAGGTTCCTTCTTCACTTGAAGGTTCATCTGAGTCTTCAGATGTACTATTGTCTTGTTGAGCATAGAAGGATTTTTTGCTGAACTTATTTACTTTCTACCAGTTCTTTGATGTATTTTTCTCTGATTCTTGATCCTGATTCTTTACTTTCTTGTGAGGACACTTAGCAGCATAGTGTCCAACTCTTCCACAGTGAAAGCATTTGAAAGGAAGTTTACCTTTGTACTTACCTGAACCTCTATCCAGTTTCTTGACAAAATTTGCCTCTTCTTGATCCGAGCAAGAGCATATGTCTTCCTCTTTTTCTTTCTTCTTTTTTGTTTTAAAGGCTGCCTCCCTCGTACTTGGCTTCTTCTGTGGGAGCCTCATCTCATATGCTGTTAAATTTCCAAGTAGCTGGTTCATGGTCAAGGTTTCCCAATCAGCTGTTTCTTCTATTGCAGACACCTTGGGATTAAACCTGGATGGAAGAGATCTTAGAATCTCTTGTACAATTATACTTTCTGGCATAATTTCTCCAAGAGCTTTCATATTGTTAACAATTTCTGCAACTTTTAGGAAGAAACTGTCAATGTCTTCATCATCATTCATTTTTAAGTTCTCAAACTGGGCTCTATAGACTTGAAGTTTGGCAGTCTTTACTTTCTTGTCTCCTTCATGGATATTCTCCAGAGTATCCCACATCTCTTTGGCAGTGTCTTTGTGCATTACTTTGATAAACTATGCTTCACACAATCCATTCAAGATGGCATTCATGGCTTTTGCGTTAGCTACAAAATCTTGTTTGGATTCTTTCTCTGAGTCAGTTGCCTTTGGGGCATATCCTAATTCCACAACACCCCAAACTTCTATTCCTAGAGACATTATGTATGTCCTCATCCTGATTTTCCAGAAGGCATAATTTGCACTTGTAAAGAAAGGGGCTTTATTGGTTGAGCATCCTTCTTTACTAGCCATCCTGAGAACCTAGAATCTCCTTTCAGTAGTTAAACTGGTACAAAGGAACCGGCTCTGATACCAATTGTTGAATTCTTAGTTGAACTGAGAGGGGGGGGGGGTGAATCAGTTCAACACATACATGAGCTTTTTAAATTTTCATCATCTTATTTACAACTTACTTTTGTATTCAACCTTAGTATATGAACAGTCTTAATATGTTGCAGCAAGTATTAAATTAGTGTGACATTAAAATTATTATGAGAGCAGTAAACATTAAGCATATTTGATAAACCATCTCAGCACATAGGCAACACATATAGAGACAACAGATATAAGTGGAAACCCATAAAGGGAGAAAACCACATCTTATTATTGTTTTGATGCAAAGGCAAGCTCCAACTCCCTCTCACCATTGTTTTTCTGCAAGCACCAACCTACAGGAGGCTCCAACCTCAATTCTGCAAGCTACAACTTGCAAGGAAGCACCAACTCCCTTCAATTTTCTGCAGGCACCAACCTATAGGAGGCTCCAACCTCAGTCAGCTACAACTGACGGCTATCAAGCTGCAACTTGATAGGGAAGCTCCAACTTCCTCAATTTATCAAACTGAATGTTTGCTGATTTACCTCAGATATCAGCTCTGTTCTGTAGCATCTCTTTCTGCTCTTCTTTTCTTAATCTTCTCTGCCTCACTCTTCTATACTCTACATTCTCTATATTTACTTTTTCTAACCTCTTTTATGCATATCCAGTTGATATTATTTATAGAGTTCCTCACATGACTGTTTGTATTCACAAAGAATTTTGAGTGAACAGTCATGACTCTTTGGCTTCTGTCTTCTCATTCCTTTTATCTGCTCATCCAGAAAATATAACTGTAGGTATCAATTTAACATTACAGTGGGATATTTGTTCTCTTCCGGAGACTTGCCAATGCATCACAACAATATAAATTAAAATTATTTACATTCAATTACAATGAGAACTCCAGCTCACTCATTCAGCCTCTTGGCTAGATGCGCGTTTGTCTTTTCTTTGACTGTGTCTTTGTCCCTTTCGGCTCTGTTTGTTTCCTTATTCACTGTCGCAGGGTAACTGCGATATGCCATACATTTGTAACTGTGCTTTTTATATATATATGTAACTGCTGACTTCAAATCTGGGCAAATTCCAATGCTTTACACACAGCAAGTGTCTTGTTGATGTGGTGAGTTCCGCAAGCGGAACATACATACACCACGGCCTTTGTTTTATGGCCCGATGCGATTGCACACATCGCAATTGTTTTATATTAACAATCGCCCTCCACCTTAAGCCGAGGCCCATGGGTCCACAGAGCACGCGACACATTTCAATACTCGGCATACTTATATAAAGTTTTAACAAACAAACTGCCACTTCCACTATAACAATAAAGAATCATGTTAATACTTAACAGATGCCCTTTCGGGCCCACTTGCCACGCTTTCCAATGCGATATATTTCTCCTCCAGAGGTTTCCTATTGCGATTGATCGCAGTCGCAAGCTGCCTTGCTCCGATGCGATTGATACCCTCCACAGATTTCCGATTGATATTAATCGCAATCGCAAGTTGCCTTGCTCCGATGCGATTGATACCCTGTTCACTCAATTTTTCCTATGCGATGAATCATTTGCTTTGACGCGGAACTTAAGCCTGTATAAATCATAGTTTATAAGTCCATCGGGTCCGAAATTCCAATCGCAATCGCAACTCTTTGTTTATATGTTCCGCTGCACAGTTTTTCTCCGATGCGATTAGTGTATTATCCTTCGACTGCTATCGATATCTTCCGATTGCGATTGATCGCAATCGCAACTCCCAGTTGCATGTTCCGATACTCCACCCTTTTCTGATGCGATCAGTCACTGTTCACCGGAACTCAAGGATATATGAATTGTAGTTTATATGCCCATCGGGTCCGGGCTTTCAATTGCAATCACAATCTTTTAATATTGTGCTCTGACGGTTTGTTTTTTTCCGATGCAATTGACCACTGTTCTGCTGTAACTCAAACATATATTAAACATGATTTATAGACCCATCGGGTCCGGAGCTCAATCGCAATCGCAATCTTCTTTTGTTTTAAAAATAGAACAATGGGACCTTTAGTCGTTTACTCTTGCGCACAAGCATATAATACATATATGTAACGCCCGGCTGGGTAATGATTCTCGGAATAAGGTTTGTATATATATATATACTTGCCGCTTGGGTTATACGATTCCTAGAATTGTGTTTATGTATCTTCCAGCTAGGGTAGTGACTCTCGGAATTAAAAAATGGCTCTGCCTCTTGTTGTGATAACTGCTCTGCCTCTGCCTCTGCCTCTATTCATCTCTTCCTCTGTATTCGTTGTTTTCTGGCTAGGCTCTGCCTCTACCTTTGTTGTGCTTCTTTCTATGTCTCTGCCGTTGCTTCTTTCGCTACTTCTGTTGTTTGATTGTTACATTTTGACAGTCTTCTTCCGCCTGTCTCCTTTGCTTCCTTTGTTCTCTTCTTTGCTGCATCCTTTGTCTGTCTCTGTCTTTGCTGCCTCCTTTATCTGTCTTTGTCTTTGCTGCCTTCTTTTTCTATCTCTGTCTTTGCTGCCTCCTTTTCCATCAATGAAAACATTTCCAACAATAATAACAATGGGTCCAGTTCATAACAAAACAAATGGGCCAAACAAAAATCTCCGATGTCGATTGAAGAGCGGACCCGCGATCAACATTTAACTCTGGCCTATAGAGCTCATCGGGTCTGATTTTTCACTTTGCAATCGGGCCATGTACAAAACTTCCGATTGCGATTGTGCCATCACATCGAAACATATCAATGGAAAAAAATGAAAGGCGGTGGTTTCATATGAAACGTTCCGATTGCGATGAATGCATCAGAACTCACCACATCAACAAGACACTTTATGGGGACCACTGGGTTTTAAATAAAAATGCTCGCGTTGTTTAAAAAATCAAAACACTTATGTTTTCAAACAAAAGCTCTGTTTCTGTTTTAACACTTTGTTTTTAAATATAGAGTACTGCAGTCTTAAAAACAAACTGTTTGTTCACAAAAATAGAAGGCAGCCCTGTGTGCAGGTTTTTCGAACAATTATAGCAAGCGGCTCTGAGTACAGAAACCTGGAGAAATAAAATGGAAAGCAGCTTTACACACGGACAGTTGAAAGTAACATTTCAACACTCCCCCTTGATTTCAACTGCTGGGTTATCAGTCATACCCAGAATTTTCCTCAAAAACTCAAAACTCTTCTACCCCAATGGCTTGGTCAGAATGTCTGCAAACTACTCCTATGTTCTGCAGTGTTCTAAAACAATTTCGCCATTGTTCACTAGCTCCCTAATGTAGTGATAAAAATCTCATTTTCATTTTTCTCTACTTATATTCCTAAGAAGTACTTCAGCAAACCCATATCAGTCATTTCAAATTCTTCTTTCATGACCTTTTTAAAACTTTCAGCAAGACAGTCATCATTACCTGTAAAAATAACATCATCAACATATAACACAACAATTAGCATTTTGCCATCTTTTTATTTAATGTAAATGGTGGGTTCTCCCTCACATTTTTCAAATCCATTTTCCAGTAGATAGGAATCTATCCTACTGTACCATGCTCTTGGTGCTTGCTTTAGCCCATAAAGAGATTTCTTCAATTTGCACACTTTGTGCTCTTGGCCTTTCTTTTCGTAGCCCAGAGGTTATTCAATGTAAACCTCTTCCATTAACACTCCATTTAGGAATGCTGACTTTACGTCCATTTGGTAAAATTTCCATTTGTTTTGTGCTGCTATGGACAACACTGCTCTCACGGTTTCCGTTCTAGCAACCGGTGCGAAATTTTCCTCATAATCTATCCCATGCTTCTGCTTATACTCTTTGACAACAAGTCTGGCCTTATGTCTCTCTATTTTGCCTTCAGCATTACTCTTGGTCTTGTAGACCCATTTAACTCCAATGACATCTTTACCTTTTGGGAGTTCAACCAAATCCCATGTCTTGTTTCTTTCTATGGCATTAATCTCATCATCCATAGTTTCTATCCATTTCCTATCTTTAATAGCTTCTTCAAAGTGGATAGGGTCATCAACATGACAATATAAAGCAAACGAAGAGTTCGTACCTTCATTGGCTGCCTCTTGCTCATAAATGTCATTTAAATTTCTGAACTTCTTTCCTCTTTCATTAGGTGTATGAGTGCTTGAAGTAGCACTCGAATTTCCTCCTTGTGGTGTGCTTGGAGAAGCACTTTCATTTCTCCTCAAGGGTGTCTCTTGCTGCCCTTATATTGGTGCTACTGTTGGGGGATGTATTTTAGCCAAATCATCATCATTTTCATCATGAGATAAACAATGTTTAACATTCACTGTTTTCTCTATGCTTCCATCCCAAGCTTCCTCTTCAATAAACTGAACATCTCTACTCACAATAAAATTCTTGGTGGATGGGTTGTACAACTCGTAAGATTTGGATTCCTCACTGTATCCAATGAAAATAAATTTCTCCCCCTTGTTTTCCAACTTCTTCCTTAGCTGATCTGGAATGTGTGCATAAGCCACACATTCAAAAAATTTCATGTGGGCGACTCCTTGCTTTGTCCCACTCCATGGCTCTTCAGGCACTTTGTTCATAACTGCTTTTGTAGGACACCTATTCAAAATGTACGCTGCACAATGTACAGCCTCAGCCCAATAATCATTAGGAAAATGCTTTTCCTTTAACATACTCCTTACCATGTCCATTATTTTTCTATTCTTCCTTTCGGCAACTCCATTTTGCTGCGGAGTATATCTAGTTTTAAACTTCTTATGAATCCCATTTTCTTTACAAAAACGTAGAAAATATTTAGAGATATACTCACCTCCTCTATCAGTCCTTAGGACTTTGATATGCAGCCCACTTTGGTTCTCTACAAGTTCTTTGAAATTACAAAATCTTTCAAACACTTCACTTTTGTTTTTCAAAAAGTAAACCTAAGTTTTTCTAGTAAAATCATCAATAAATGTTAACATATAATGGTTGCTAGCAAGTGATGGAGTTTGCATCAGTCCACATAAATCTGAGTGGACAATTTCCAAGGGTGCCTTTGCCCTTATGCTTTTCTTGGAAGGAAAAATTTCTCTGTGTTGTTTCCCCAAGATACAACCTTCACAAAGGCTGTCCGGTTTCTAAATCAATGGTAAAAATCTTACCATTCCTTTTCTATTCAACAAGTTAAGGCCTCCAAAGTTGAGATGTCCAAATCTCAAGTGCCACAACCAATTGTCATCTTTTGGTTCGCTTTAGAAAACCTCTTGTGTCACTGCTGCTATCTCTTCTTCATTTTTCAAATCTGCTCTCATCCTGAGAGGGAACATCCTGTTCCTTGTCATCTTCACTTCAGCAATACATTGTTTGCTGGGTGGTTTATCCATGATGGTGCAAAAATCATCCTCAAAGAAAACATTGTACCCCTTTTGAACAAGTTGTCCAATACTTAAGAGGTTACATTTCATTCCAGGAACATAATAAACATCTGCTATGGATTTCTTTTCACCTTTCCTTGTTAAAAAATTTACATCTCCTTTTCCCATAACAGAAACTTTACTATCTGTTCCTAATGTGACTTGTGATTTCACATTCTCATCTAACATAGAAAACATGGATATGTTTCCTGTCATATGGTTACTACAACCGGAGTCTAGAAACCATAAATCTTCACTCTTTTCCTCAGCCATATTACAAGCTAAAAGCAATTTATCTTGGCTGATATTTTCTCTAGTAAAATTTGCATTTGTTCTATTACCCATATCATGCTGCTTCTTTCTACATTCATTTTCATAATGTCCATATTTTTTACAATAGTGACATTGGACATTGGATTTATCATACCTTTTTCCTTGAGCATGTTGCTGACCACTTTGCTAGCTGCTGCCTTGGCCTTGGTGCTGATTTGGATTGCTGCCCCTTCCTTGAGCATTTTTTGGACTGTTTCTTCCATATTTGTTTTGGCTTCTGCCTCTTCCTCTCTTGTTTCCTCTGCCTTGCCCTCTTCCTCTTCCAAAGGAAATCTGGGTCTTAAAAGCATGCTCTAGAGATGAGTTTTCATTTCTACCCAATCTCTACTCATGTGTCATCAGTGATGCATGTAGTTCATCAACTGAAAAATTTGTGAGATCCTTAGTCTCTTCTATGGTGGTGACAATCACATCAAACATTGAGGGTAGACTCCTCAAGATTTTCTCCAAAATCCTCCTTTCTTCAAGAGTCTCTCCATGAGACCTTATATGTGTGACCATTCCAATCACATGTGTGAATAATGAGTCAATATTATCTGAATCCTTCATGCAAAGAGTCTCAAAGTCTCTCCTCAGCAACTATAGTTTTGTTGTCTTCACTTTCTCCATGCCTTGATAGGCTGTCTTGAGAGTTTTCCATGCTTCTTTGGATCTATTAGCTGCTTCTATCCTTGGAAACACACTCTCATGAACTGCTTGATACAAAAAGTAGAGGGCTATGGAGTCCTTCTTCTTATTGCTCTTCAGCAGTTCCTTCTCTGCCTGAGTTAAATCATCAAACTCATTTTCATCTGTTGGCTCTTCAAAGCCATCCTCAACAAGTTCCCATAAGTCTTGGGAAGCAAACAGGGCTCTCATGGTTATTGCCCAGTAGTCATAGTTTTTCCCACTAAATTGTGTGAGCTGAGTATTACCAATACCCATGCTAGTGCTGGCTCCAGCCATTCTTGCACTCTTAACTATGCTTCAAAATACTTGACTATGTATTTAAAATAAACTAATTGTCTTCAACAGTAACACAAAAATCTGACTTGAGAAATACCTTGGATTCTTCTTGACTGAGTCTTCTCTCTGCTGGAGAAGCTGCTACAACAAGAACTCCTTCCTTCATCTTCTTTGACACCTTCAAAGAGCTTGGACTAGCTCTAATACCATGTTGGAATTTCTGAGAATTCCAGAACAATATGGAGAGAATAATACTCTCCTCTTTAATACAAAGAATAAAATAATTTCTTCACTGGAGATAGAGCTTTGCACTTGAAAAACTATTTCATTAACTTCAAAAAAAAAAACTATTACAGACTTCCTCAACAGAGGGATTACAAAACTCTTAGACTGCTTCAAACGCAATGCTAAAACAACTCTCTATCTCTCTTAAAAAAAACTCTGTTATGTGTTGAAACAAAAAAATACACACTTTCTCTGTTTGATACACTGTTGTGTATTTCTATTTCACTTTTCGCACTCTACTGTGCTTACAAAAAAAAAAAAAAAAACATTATCCTCTCAGGCTTTTCACTTTATATATGCCGTGCATATAATCATAACATAAAAACTATATAAAATAAAACTAAACTAAATTCTGTGGAAAATACTTTCGGGGCCCACTACATAAATCGCGCATATAAGTTATATGTTCCAAGATTTAAAACCTTTCAGGCATTATGTGAAAACATTACAATGTAAAACATTAAATCCTTATGTCGCGCGATATAACAAAAAAAAAAACATAACAAGTGAACCCTTCCATTCGCGCGATGAACCAAACAATACACCGCCAGACTTGAAAGAACTTTAAACCAAAATGCATCATAGGATTTCACAACAAAAACCTGCTGACGTCACAGAAGGTTTTGTGCACGCGATCGATTATTCAATCGAGTCCATAATTCCATATTGCGTCCGCCAGAAGGTTTCTGACACAAGCAGAGATTGTAACGCGAAAGTGTTTATCAATTCCGCCTTATAATAACATCGGGTCTGGTTCATAACAAAAAAAATGGGCCAAAAAAAAAAACTCTGATGCCGATTGAAGAGCCGACTCGCGATTAACATTTAACTCCGGACTATAGAGCTCATCGGGTCTGGTTTTTCACTTTGCAATCGGGCCATGTACAAAACTTCCGATTGCGATTGTGCCATCGCATCGAAACATATCAATGGAAAAAAATGAAAGGTGGTGGTTTCATATGAAACATTCCAATTGCGACAAACGCATCAGAACTCGCCACATCAACAAGACAATTTTTCGGGACCAATGGGTTTTAAATAAAAACGCCTGCGTTGTTTAAAAAATAAAAACACTTTTGTTTTCAAAAAAAAGCTTTGTTTCTATTTTAACACTCTGTTTTGAAATACAGAGTACTGCAGTCTTAAAAAACTAACTGTCTATTCACAAAAATAGAAGGCGGCCCTGTGTGCAGATTTTTCAAACAATTACAACAAGCGAATTTGAGTACAAAAACCTGGAAAAAGAAAATAGAAAGTGGCTCTACACAGGGACAGTTGAAAGTAACATTTCAACACTCCTGAGTTTTGGTTTGATTAGCATCTAACATTAGAAAATTTTGGGTTAAACTTATCATTTTAAAAAAGCTGGAAAAAAATAGAAACAAAACAACATCACACGACTGGACTACTTCATTGATACATACACGGTGAGATTTTCCAGAGCAGAAACTATGACATATACAATCGATGCAGCCTATTCATTAAAATAATAATAATAATTAAATTAATATATCGTGTGAAGAATAATTAATATACCAGTTGGGTTGGTGCGAACTGATGCTTGGATAGTGTAGCCTCTTTGAATAAGCAACTTGACAATCCATGAGCCAATGAATCCCCCCGATCCCGTCACACACACTTTTTCCTTCCTTTTCCTATTCTCGCGCAGCTCCTTTTTGCCTGACATCATGCTAAACACTCAGCTATAGCGTGAAACTCTCGGCTCAGATGAATCGTAGAAATGTGAAGGGGTTTTACCCTTTTTAATTCCTTGTGAAGTGGAAGGTTGGAGAAACAATTGAAATTAGCATGTCGGAGCAGCCATAGCCATCTTTTCTGAAATTTCTTTCCTTGACAAACAACGTTTTGTACCTATGCACTGATTTTTTCACTCCGCCAATGATTTAGTGGACAATTCCCACTTGTAAAATGTGGGTGTTGTACAATCCATGCATATCGAATTAAAAACATCCAATTCTGCACTTTATCTTGAAAACGTGGCAATTCGATTATACGATTTTAGTGAAAAAAGGAAAATCAGTGGTATAATCACAATTTGCTGCAGCGCTATTACATTGGGTTTCCTCCTTTGGAAAATCACTAGTATAATCACAATTTGATGCAACCCTATTGTATCGGGTTTCCCTCCTCTCTCTTTTTTTAAAATAAAAAAATAGAAACATTTTCATCATAAATGATAGATTTTTAGAAGAGCATAAGTTAGCAATTGTACTTGAAAGCTAGTGACACCAAATTCATTTATATGATTCATTGAATTTTTCCTTTAAAAAGCATAGGAAAAACCACATTAACTAGTTTTATGTAGTTATTCAACCAATCTACAATCTACCCACTATTCAACAAATCTAAAGCTTTGTAATAGAAGGAATGAAATGGGGCAAACCTAGCAACATGAAAATAACAGGTGAAAAACAAAATAATATCTAAGGCTAAGATAAACCAAGAGGTTAGAAGATCTCAAAGGAGCCCTGCCTATGAAGAGCTCTATCCGCAAAAAGTTCAAAATGCATGAGACTAGACTGGAGAGAAAGAGCCCGCTTAGAAAGGGCATTTTCTTCAAAGTTTGTCCTCTAAAAGTCATAAATGTGTTTAAATGAGATCTCGGAAAAGAGGGATTTCAGATCAAGAATACGCTACATCGAATTATGAAGTGAATGAACCTGTAAATCAAATCCGGCTTGGATTCATCGAATGGTAGAAAGGGAATCCCCTGCCACCAGTATTCTATCAATACTGAGCCATTGTGCCATCTTAAGGGCACCCCATAAAGCCAACATCTCAGCCATGCAATTGTACTCATTGGCTCTAAACCATCCATAGTGATAGGGAAAGGATGTATCAATATGCAAGGAGACTTTGCAGCCACAACGACCTTGAACAAAGGCCCCATCGATGTAACATATCGAGTAGATATTAGCCAAGTCCACAAAGAAGGCATTTTAGGAGGGTTCCTTAGGGGTCCATGGACTTGTTTCCATAAATGTGCAGCAATACGAAGGGAAGCTAGAAATGCATTGTGGGAAGTACCTTCAAATATGAATTCATTTCTAGAACACTATATTCCCCAAAATACCTAGAGGGGAACAACCCGAAAAGATTTATGTCTACTTTCCCATGAGCATATCAGAGCAAGGATAGAAGTAAAGTCAGTATCACACTGAATTCCCAACAACAAAGGCACTTGCTTCCATATATCTCTCACAAAGTGAAAGAAAATAAATAAGTGAGAACAATCCTCCAGCGCATTCTTGCACAGTGAACATCTTCAAGGACATGTAAAACCTTTCGTTATAAGGGTTTCCCAGGTTAAGATATGATTATGCAGTAAAAGAAAATTAAAACATATGATCTTGAGAGGAGCCTCCCAAATCCACAAGCATGCAAAAATATTAGCAAATGGTAGATACTGAATGCAGGAAAAGATATGGCCATATGCCTCTGAGACAACGATCCTGCCTCCAAATAAATGACTACCCCATACAAGGCTATCCGACCATGGGATCAAACATATACCAGCCTGATAGAGGTTGTCACGATAAGATTCCCATTCGTCTTGCAAGTAGTCTCGAATCCAAATATCCCTGGCATGAGGCCATATAGGAGAGCGTCAAAGTAGTTGTGAAGGCTGACCAATACTAGCCAAATTAGA
Organism: Pinus albicaulis; assembly: GCA_034641835.2. Lineage (NCBI taxonomy): Eukaryota > Viridiplantae > Streptophyta > Pinopsida > Pinales > Pinaceae > Pinus > Pinus albicaulis. Next base: position 1,274,062,951 of record CM076584.1, read on the forward strand.
GAAACCTCATTGAATGAGGAAGTTTATGATGAGGACTGAGAGAAGGTGACATCCACACATTCCTTCGATGGTTTTGAATCCCACTTGAATCCTTTGTCCATCTTCAATAGCCCATAGAATATTACTAAATAGCCATGAAATAACTAAATTCAAGCTCCTCTATGTTGTAGATATATATGATTGTGATGGGGCACCAACCTGAATCTAGTCCTCCAAATATCGATGTGGAATATATTTTTCCTTCTTGATATTTTTCCATTTAAGGCACCGTTCTCCAAATATGCGCCATAAATTTGCAGTCAAAAGTGCTATATTGAAACCTCTAAAATTCATTAGACCCCAACCACCTTTTTATTGGTCTTGAAATAAGACTAAGTGCAACAAGGGGGTTCTTTATTTTGGGGCCTGATCTAGACCTGAGAAATGTTGACACGCCATATTCAATTTTTTTTAATTATAGCTTGAGGAATGTGAAAAATGTGCATCTAGTAAACTGGAATGCCTTGGAATATTGCTCAAATCATGATTATTCGACCCCCTATTTTGAGCCTGTTGGGTGTGTGTTATATTCTTTCCACAACTAGATGGACGGACAAAGTGGGGATAAGAGCAGGGCAGTAGGCCCCCCTGTCAAGGGATTTGCAGGGGGTCGGTAGCCCCTTTGCATGGGGTCCGAGGAACATCCCGGGAAATTTATTTTGGACACTATATTAGGTGGGCGAAGCTACCTATGGTTTTGTGCATGAGTTTGAACATGGTTTTGGGCATGATGGTTTTGTTTCCATGGTATTTTGTAGATCTAGTCAAGGGAACTACAATTATGTCATCAGGGGAATTTTGAGGTCTAAAATGGGCCTCCTAAGGAAATTATAAAATAATAGTGAAAATAATAAAGTAAGATTAGATTACATCATCAGATTTTAGAGGGAAAAAACAAAAAACTATTTTTTCAACTCATATTTTGAACTGATCTCCCTATGGGTTTACTGAAATTTCAAGCGGGAGCACTCGTTGGATGCATAATTTGATTCCTCATCCAAGGAGTAGCCATGTTGCATACTTTTGATGGACCTTTCTACACCTTAAATAAGAAATACATGGAAAACATGATTGTAATCACATTTTTCATGTATTTCTCATTTTTCGTGTCTCCCAATCCATCCCTCATAAGCCAAGTGTCTCCCAATCCATCCCTCCATGAAATGATCCTCCCAAGTTCTCATGAGATGCAAATGGCTCATCCCACAAGGAAGCAAAAGTTCCAATGTATCAATCATGGTTTTCCCAATGTTCTCCCTGAAACATGTAGCATAAGAAACATGGAGATCCTTTCTCCCAAAGGGCATGCTCAATTCTCCCATCCTTCCTCCATAAATTCCCATAATAAGAATAAGAACATCATCAATGTATGGGATCAAAACAAAATATACATAAACATTAATATGCAAAAATGGACGTGGATCATAGTCCCACATGTGGAACCAGCGTAGTATCTCTCCTGACTGCATCAGATAATGATATGTTAAGTGGTTTCCCTAGCACTTACTTTCTGTTATAGTTTTCTCACATGTTTTGAAAAGGTGAGAAATGTTTGGTGCCTTTGGAGTGCACCCAGAATGGTAAATCATCTGCATATATCCTCCTAGGGAGTGGCCATGCTTAACAATTTTTATGGCCCCAAGTTGGCCATGAAGTTTTTAAGGAAGAATTCTCCTACTTGGAGCAATGGCAATAACATATATGGTAAAGGAATGCAAATAATCATCAAGTAAATCATTATGCACATAAATATGTTCCTTACCATAATCTCTACTCATACAAATGCAACGGTCCATAGATATATCCCCTCTCATTAATAAAGAGGAAAGAGGTGGTTATGATAACTCCTTCATAGAGTTATGTTTCTCCTCCTTCTCCACATAATCCATGCATCTCTTCAAATGCTGATATATCTCCTCTTCAAAGCCTTCCTAATTTTATCCTTCCATGATGGTGTTGTAGGCTCTCATAGAACAAGTGTGGCTAAAGAGAAAATCTTCATGTGCTGCTTGTAGCAACTTCTCCTTGAGCTTGTAAGCTCTAGATAAGAAGATCCTACCATGATAATAGATGACCTCATCTTTGATTGAATATCCCTCCTCTAGAAGTTGGTCATCAAGTATCATGCATGTGAAAATATCCTTGGAATAATCCAACAACAACTGGGATTTCCAATATGGATCTATCCTCCATAGTGACAGTGCTCATGATCTATCTCATAAAACATTTTTCATATGGCTGTCGTCCTCTTTGACATCTCCCATGCCAAAGTAACATACCAAGATGCTGCTATCCTTCCTCTGCTGCTCCTCCTATAGCTTCTCATGCTCAAGTAAAGGTTGAAGCTTTTGGAAGTTAGTCTTCCATGGGAAGCTATCACATATCCAAAACTTCCTGAGTTTGGAAAAAGCATGTATGAGTGGCCACCTTCTTCTATATGTGGAAGACTTCTCCCCAAGTGAGAAAATTTTATGAGCCTCAAAAATCAAGGAATAGTCTCCTTGCACCATGTTGGTGTGATCCTCCAATCCTATAACATCCTCTTTTAGTGCAAACTGGGGTGTGAGAGTGGGTAATGATGATAGTGGGAGAATGTATCCCTCATCCTTGAGTCTACCCAAGACTCTCTGCGTTGCATCATAACCATCCAATGTTCCCACTCCTCCTAGATCTATGAGGGGTGCAACATATTGTGAGACATCTCTCAACAACTCGGGATTAGGTGGCCTCTCAAGTGGTTTTCTATAAAACAGTAATGTCTCATGGGTCAACCTCATATGCACAATAGATGGGACTACCATGTCCTTGCTTCCACTATGAAAATCTAACTCTGTTTTCTATGTGGAAGTTTCCTGATAATTGGGTACCACTCTCATTGATTCAAGAGTCCCTCTAATTGGAGCAATTTCTTCATCCTCAACTCCTAGTGGTGGTGGATCATCTCCTATTATTCCAGCATTGTGACCCGTTTCTGGTTCTTCTTCTTCTTCTTCCTCCTCATCATTTGAGAAGACCTCTATATAGTGTTCCTTTCTGTGCATCTGTATGGTTCCATGATTGTGGCATGACAAACTTTGTTCCTACCTCAAAATATCTTTGGACATCATCACCAGAGGTACTTTGCTTACCTACCTCTATTTGGAAGAAAGAGCCTTCTCATATTTCCTTAGGATGAAAAATTGGATTTTGTAAATGTTCTTTTGGCAAGGCATCTTGTAGATCTCTAGCCCTTTCGATGGCATCTTGTAGGGTAGTGGGTTTGGTGGAATTTAGCCAACCCATAGAAGTTCATGCTAACCCATCCAATAAACATATAGGCAGCTGGCAGTGCATTAAAAATAGAACCATAACAGAATGTTTTAGAAATTCAGAAATATAAGTTTCTGGATTACTTGATTGTTTGAGCTTTGCTAGCCCCATGAATGGTGCCTCTGGATCTCTCCGATCAAACCTCTCCACCAACCTCCTTGTGAAATTTGAATATGAAGTCACATTGGCATGAACCAATGTAAATAAGCCATGAAACCACCAATCATGTGCCTCACCCTCAAGGTGCAGTGCTACTATCTTGATGGCCTCCATATCTAGTACTTTGTTCAGCTAGAAGTAGATTTCAAGCTTCTCTACCCATGATTTGGCAGTGCATTTAGATGACCCATCAAAGTTGGGTAAGAAAATTCTGCCCATAGTTCGGTGTGGATCATGATTCTGAATGAATCCTCCATCTCTATTGTGATGCCTGGGTCTCCTATTGTCCTTGATCTGACAAAATTCTTGAAAACACAAGTGATCCTTGAATCTTCGAGATTGAGACTCATACTCCATGAAATTGTCTTCAAGAGTTTCTTGTTCTTGAAACCATTCATTTCCCACTACTAAGAACGTAGGCATTGTAGAGCATTGGGAAACTTGTTGCTGCTTCACTAGTTGATCACTCGAGTGATGAGAAATGCCAGAGCCATCACCATGTAGAAACCCTTTAGGGGATTCATTGTATCTATCCATCCTCATCTCCTTTATTTATCTAGAAATGTCTTGCATAGTTCGAAGAAGTAGCTTTAGATACTCTTTCTCCTCATCTCCTTCTATTAAAGGGGTTTTACCCCTGTCTTCTTTATCATTTGTATAGTCAAAATTCTGGTTTCTTCTTCTAAGATACCTCTTCTCTCTATCTGTGAGAGGATCTCCTTATTCTAATGACATATTGGCTTAAGATGAATAGGCTGAGCCAAGATTATGCTCTAATACCACTGTAATATTTCCAAATGGGGAATGAAGAAATATAGAACAAAATGTTGGAATAGAAGTGTAAAACTTCACATAAAAACATGAGACCAATATGGAGTCTTTCCATTCATCATAACAATAGCACATACGTATAAAATAATGGTCCAAAAAGCATAGAACAAGATACAATAAGCCTCCAATGAAGAAAACCCTCAAGAATGAGGTGCTGCTACTATATCAAAATGTCGGAGACACTGCTACAGCGCAGTCATAGAAGCACTGCTACAAAAAATGAGTACAAAAAAGATAAAGGGTTGATATATGCCTCAAATATAATGTACAATGAAGATCAAGGCTCTAAAAAACCTCCATAAAAGAACCCAAGAGGATCTCCGGGAAAAACACCCAATAATACAAAATGAGCTGCAGCCCTAGGGCTGAAAGTATGCTGCAAAAAGTAACATAAGAGCAATGGCTGAAGCTGATATGAAAATGAATTTTCTCTCCTCCAATGGATCCTTCGGATGAAAGGCTAGCCCCTTCACTAAAGAAATCACCTTCCAAATCACTTACTGCAAATAGCCCTGCAACTCCTCCCTAAAATAATGCAGATCCAGAATTAAACTACGCTATAGGGGATAAAAACACTATTTCTTGGTGTCAAATGTATCAATAATTCTCCAGGGCCTCCTTTACTAGCCTCCCAAGAGAAAGTACCCTCCCTCCAATGATATCTAGCTCAGAAATCACCCAAATCAACCCTCCACAACTTCTGCCCTACAACACAACACAAAACCTCAAAAGGAACTGCGTTGTACCTTAAGACTGAAGCCTTGGCCTGATGCTTAAATGTGGAATGCAGTTCAAAGCTCTTCTAAGAGGCTTCTTAAGGAAAGAGGTCCCGCTCAGGAACACCCTGTGCTAAACAACACTGCAATCTTAGCTAAACAGCTAAAGTAAGCTATATATCTAAACATACCATAAAATCAAAATATCATAACATAACATGACTTCAATATGGCTATCATCCTCTTCCTTATATAAGTGATGAGCTTCCTAACCCTAGGCCCCACTCATTTAAGACACTACTTCCATGCAAAAAGTCTCCAACTAAAACTCCGTTGTCCCTCAATGAATGCCACTACTCCATGACATCGTTGTTGATTTGGTCAAAGTTGACCCAGTCTAGGTGTTCCAGCCCCTTTTCACACACAAGGGTGCTCAATTAAGTTGTTAAGGTGTCCTCCTTTCACATTATCATTGATTTTATTCATATTAAGGAGATTTATGGATCTCCATATCCTCTTATTCATCAAACAAGGAAGAAAAAACAAAAATTAATATTCCAACTAGCTCATGGCTAATTGGGAATATTACATAGGACAAGCCATGAAGATTGGGGTTCGTGTGAAGAATATCTACAAACTTGATGTAGATGGTTGTGCAGCATTGATGGGTAAGGCAGACAAAGTGGTCAGTCGGGATTAGGGTGAGTTATGGCACCGGAGATTGGGCCATCTACACCACGAATCCTTGAAGGTCATGCAATAGATTCATACGGGGCTTTCAAAGGGTACTCTTGCACAAATAGACACATGCAAGCGATGTACCATGGGGAAGTATGCAAAGGCCACTTTTCACGAGAAGGAGAACCGAGCAGTAGGAATCCTTGAGAGAGTTCCCTCAGATGTGTGTGGACCATTCTCTATAGCATTGACAACAAATTGCATGTATTATGTGATCTTTGTTGATAATTTTTCTTGAAAGTGCTGGATCTACTTCATGCAGAAGAAAGATTAGAGGTTCTAAAACTTTTGTGAGTTCAAAGCACTGGTGGAGAAAGACATGGGGAAGCATGTGAAGGCTCTTAGGAGAGACAATGGTGGTGAGTACATCTACAAGGAATTCAAGAACTTATGTAGCAAAGAAGGAATTTGGAGAGAGTTGATTGCGCCTCATAACCCAAAACAGAATGGGGTCACAGAAAGAAAGAACAAAACAATTGTGGTGACACAAGTGATGTGCATGATTAGGGCCTACCGTTGAATCTGTGGGTGGAGGCATGCAAAACAACGGTATTTTTACAAAACCGTAGTCCTCATTGGATACTTGGCATGAGTACACCAGAGGAGGATTTTTATGGTAAGAAGCCTGATGTTTCATATTTTAAAATTTTTGTCTCATCTGTCTATTGCCATGTGACCAAAGATTCCAGAAAGAATCTTAAACCAACAGCTGAGATTGGGATATTTTTGGGGTACATTGATACTCTCCACAACTATTGGGTGTATTTTCCAAACAACAAAATGGCTGTTGTGAGATGGGATATAAAATTTGATGAGTAGAAAGCCATGCAATTGTCCCTTGAGAGGGAACTGGATTTGCATGCAGATTAGGAACTCTTGGTTCCAAAGAATAAAACTCAAGATGTGGAGTAGCCACATGCAGAGGATCATGGAGTGGCAGAAAACACTCATGCAAAGCCATCCACCAAAAATGGTAGAAGGCGCACCACAGAAGCTGATAGATTGAGACTTGGTGTGGCAGAACATGTAGGAGCACCTACTTCACTGTGTAGATAGATACAGTCTCCAAACATGTTTACTGGATACATGTCTCTTATGAGAAATTTTATTGCGATAGAAACAGCCTTCTTTTAGGAATCAGTGCAGCAACCTATTTGGGTTGACACCATGGTTGAGGAGTATGACTCCATCGTCAAGAAAAATGCATGGGAAGTTCTCCCAAGACCAGTCGGAAAATTAGTGGTTGGATCTAGATGGATCTATAAGGTGAAGCAAAAGAAATATGGGAGTGTGGAGAAGTACAAGGCTAGATTTGTAGCCAAGGGATTCTCACAAGTTGAGGGGATTGACTGTGAGGAGACTTTCGCAATGGTTGCGAGATACTCTTCAATTAGATCTATCCTTGCACTCTCAGTGCAGATGGGGTGGAAGATACATCAGATGGATGTGAAACTGTGTTTCTCAATGGATTTATTGAGGAATAAGTATACATAGAGAAGCTACAAGGTTTTGAGATCTTTGACAGTGAGTCGCATGAGTGCAGACTCAAAAGAGCATTGTATGGGCTGAAGCAAGCACCTTGTTCTTGGTACACTAGAATTGACAGTTATTTCACCGAGTTGGGATTCACCAAAAGTGAAGCGGATGCAAACCTGTAACAGATTTTTGTTGATGGTAAGCTCTTGATTACGTACTTTATTTTGATGATCTAATTTTGACAGGTGATGAGCAGTTGATAACTTCTTGAAAAGAGGATCTTGCAAGAGAGTTCGAAGGGAAGGACATGGGACTCCTTCACTATTTCCTTGGTTTGGAAATATGGTAGCGGGATGGTGAGATATTTGTTTCTCAAGGCAAGTATGCCAAAGATATTCTGAGTAAGTTTCACATGGAGAGTTGCAAACCCATGGAGACTCTTCTTCTAGGAAAATTGAGGAAGGAGGATACTACTTCAGGTGAGGTAGTGAACGATACTATTTACAGGTAGCTAGTGGGTTCACTGATTTACTTGGTGAACACCAGACAAGACATTTGCAACATAGTTAGGCAGCTAATTCAAGCTATGGTTAAGTCGACCAAGCTCTTTTGGAAGGTGGGGAAGCATATCTTGAGATATCTCAGGGACACTACAAAGTATGGATTATGGTACAGACAGACATAGGGAGTGAAGCTTTAAGGCTTCACTGATGCAGATTGGGCAGGCAGTCCATCAGAAAGAAAGGTCACATCAAGAGGGATCTTCAGCATAAGATCGATAGTAGTTTCTTGGTACAACAGGACGCAGCGATTTGTGGCACTCAATTCAGCTGAGGCAGAGTACATGGCAACAAGTTAGGCTGCATGTGAAGCCATCTGGATGAGGAAGATTTTGGTTGGTTTGTTTGGTTCTCAGATGTATCCAACGGTGATACATTTTGATAACCAAAGTTGCATTAAACTCTCAGTTAATCTGATATTCCATGATAGGTCCAAGCACATAGACATTCGGTACCACCATCTTAGAAATTGTGTTCAGAGGCACATTATGTTACTTCAGTTCATTCTCACATAAGATTAGGATGTAGATATTCGGACAAAGGCGCTCACCAGGATAAAATTTGAATACCATAGAGTCAGCATCGGGGTGGCAGATAATCCCTTTCTTGTTGAGAGAGAGTGTTGAAAAGTCAACAAGAAATGTGTGTCTAATTTAATTTTCCCTTAATTAAATTGGACAATAAAATGTAATATTATCTCATAATCACTTGTAATAGTTAATTGAGTGTGATAAACTCGGTTAGCTCATGAATTTTGAGTTGAGGGTGGTTGGTGAGGCATGTAGAGTGATTCTATTTGTTATGGAATTTGAGTTGCAGTTAGTGCATTAGTTTAATGCATGAGAAATTAGTTAACTCTATTTATTGAATTAGAGTCAGTTGAACTAGTTGTAATTGTTTTTTGCACTAGTGAGAGATCAAGTGAATTAAATTAGATTTAATTCACATGCAGTGATCTTCCATACAACTGATGATTTACTATTGATAGTTGCATTCATGTCAGTTCGAGTGGAGACCCATTTGATACAAATGTTAAAAGGATGTTAACTATTAGTTGTATAATTAATAGGTTGTTCGCATCCAGTAAGAAAACCATAGTAAGACAACCATAGTATTTCCCATGAGAATTGTGTATTTTTGGAAGGTTAAAATTCCTAAATAATAGGGATTATATTCCACTTGAATTATGCAATCAATGCAGGCCGATTAGAGGCAAGAAATTGGCTAAGTGTTGGTCCATTTTGTCCAGGTCAGTGTGAGACAGTTGTGAGAGTGCAGGAGATTCTTGTGAGAAGAGTGCATTCTAATTGTTTCATGATTCCTGAGTGAATACACAATAGAAGATAGAGGGGTTTTGAGTAGCAATCTTTCCCCAAGAAAATATTTTTGTTGTGGTTTTATTTGCTTCATTCTTTACTTGTTGTGATTGGCGATCGTGTTTATTTTCCACAATTGATTTGTAGAAGGATTCAATATATTTCTTTAGTATATTGCTTGATCGGATTGAATTCATTGATATACATATTGTTTGTATAAATTATACAGATCAAACACCAAAGATCACCGCTCACAAATAGATCACAAATCAATGCACTAGTATTTGATGTGGATAAAACCCTCGAAGGGGGAAATAGTCCATGACCTGAGCCAATGTGACCACTTCAAAAAAATTATTAATATGAAGAACGCAAATTTACATAAGCTTCTCTCATAAACGGTTACCAGACAAATGACCCTCCATGCTCTTTAAATAGAGATCATGGATCAATCGGGTGTTAAACCACATATCAAGTGTTGGTAATACCAAGGAGAGAGTGAACCGTCAGATCACTACATATCGTGACCGTCGGATTATAAATTACAAATGTACATAGTAAAGAAACACACTTTACCTAACTCTATGTTAGACCAAGCTATACTTAAATATTTCCTATGTGTCAAAATATCCTAACAAATATGAAGCCAATATACAAATATGCTCTGACGGACTGCTCGAACTAGAGATAGCCTCCCTCCTAGGGAGAGCCACCTATGTGCCCATGATAAAAGTTTAAGGTGGAATTTCACTATAAGATAGTTGTAGTATTTAATTCCATACCAATTAGGTTTAAGAAAAAATACAGGATATTTAAAACCTGCATCCAATGCAATCCAGATAAAACCATAAAATATGAGAAATCTCTAGTACAAGTGCATCATTTGGGTAAGCATGAATCATATGAGATTTAGTATTATTCATAAGGAGTCCAAAGACAGATCCAAATAGGTTGATAATACCATCAATTTTTCTCCATTCCATAAAATAGTAACCCATCATCCACAAAAATCAGATGACTAATTATGACTTGTTTAGTAATAAAGATAGCTTTCAGTGACCCATACATATGTGCCTGCAAGCGAAATCTACTAAGTCCCTCAATAACAATAATAAAAATAAGGGGTGATAAGGCGCATCCTTGTTGGAGACCCCAAGAGGCAGAAACAAATTTAGTAGGAAGTCCATTAACCAATATGGCACATTTTGCAGTAGATACACAAAACATGATCCATTTTGAAACTTGATATGAAATGCCAATTTTGTGTCGGACCAACCAAAGAAAGGTCCAACCTACAAAATCAAAATCTTTTTGTAGGTCCATCTTCATAATAATCACCATATATTTGATAGTATGTACGATATCTTGAGCAATATAAATCACATCTTAAATTTTTCTTTAACAAAGAAACTTGAATTTTTCTTGAGTGATACCATCCCACAGTGTAGGTTTCAGCCTAATAGAAATCATTTTGGAAATAATTTTGTATAGGGTATTTCAAAGAGATATAGGACTGTAATAAACAAAAGTTGATGTATGTGAAACCTTAGGAATAAATGTAATGAAAGTAGATTTAATATCACCAGGGATATAACCGATCTCTTGAGTTTCCAAAGAGTGTACAAATGTCAATGGAAAACCCCCATCATAGACAATCTTTGATATTCCAGGTGACCAATTTCAAAATCTATCTGGGAACTAAAAAATAAGATGTCTAATATTATGAAAACCTAGGAAGAAAAAATGAATTTCCCAATAGCCATACACCTCCTAATATATAAGCCACCACAATTGATCTCCGCCTTTGTGCAAAGGTTAGCAATGAAGTCCACCTCCACCAAAATACATGTGATATGTTTATCTCTCTGTAACAGGCTTTCTTCCTCAAGGAAAGAAAATTTACCAATGGAATTGTTGATCATCATCGATGATTCATGTGACTAAAATACGAAGGGTAAACTAGGGAGTTTAGCCCAAACCAATTTCTTTGATGGAAGTATCAAGTATGGATCAAATCGCATATGCCAGTGATGTAAAGAGAGGAAACCATGACCATGAACCAAATAGGATCCCGAAATTTTCGCAACATCGTCATCATTAATAAAGTGGAAGAAGAAGCATTGATTGTACAAAATGTGGAAGAGAGGAGAGTAATTAAGAATAGATTACCAATGTTATTTAATCCAAGATGTTCTCTAAGAGACATCCATTAGAACATAAGAGAACTTATCCACCAAAGCTCATTTTTGTAATCCTACCATCCATTCCCAAAAAACATCAAAACCAAAAATGAGTTTTTGATAATTCAGATCAACCTTAACTGTCTTATTTTTCTATGAACGACGAAAAACTATTTTTCCATGGATTACCACATTTAAAATCAATAACCGATGGGGATATTGAAACATTCGAATCCACGTGTATAGTTTCATGTAGAGAACATGTCCCATAAGGATGGACTTCAGACTTGGGAAACCACTACTCTTTGCCTCAATAGTCACATGTCTCAATGCATCGAGTAATGACATGTCACCACCCCAGTTTCCTTTAGTGTAAATTGATATCCTGCTGATAGATGTAAAGGCAAGTTATACTACTAACACCACTGACACTATAGAATCACACTTATATGTTCACCAAAGTAGGGAGCATTACCAAAAAATACCTTATGTAGTAGTGTATAAAAAAGCCTCGATAAAATATGCAGACAAGGTAAATTAATGTTACTTATCAATTATAGACCCCACACCATGTAGGTCATCACCAACTCAATCCACTAGGACACCCAATAAAATGCAATATAATGACTAATCACCAATGACCAATTCCCTTCATAAAATCTTATCAAGCACACAATCGACAAAGATATTAAATGTCAAAAGAAAACCATTATTGGATTGTCCCTCATATAATTAATGGACAACTTGGAAATTAAATATCCCCCCAGACCAATTAATGACCCCAAGAGACTCCTTCGTGATCGAATTCAAAATTGAAATATGTTACCAACTCCTCCAACCAAAATGAATGCACTTACGTAGCAGCAAAGATCCTTGGAAATCCCCTCATTGACCAATACCAAAACATAGAGGAGCATGAAGATCCACAGGGACAAAGGTCCATAAGAAAAACCACACAAAACAACCAAGTGTGTCTCAAATAGACTAGAGGGAAGACCAACAGGTAACAACTTATATCCTTGGAAATCCCACAATTGACCAATCTCAAACCAGAGAAGAAGCAAAAAGGTTCACAAGATAAAAAGTTTAGAATAAAGACCACATAAAAAACCAGCTAGTGTGTTTGAGATAGACCAAAAATAATACCAACAACTAGAGTGGAAAACAAATTGTTATTAGTGTAACTTGAACAAAAAAAACCAGTAGAGATCCTCGACATCATCCGGAATCATGGTAAAAACTTAATCTAGCACAGATAATTATGCTTATACATATTGCAACCAATAGCACCAACAACTTCACTAGTTAAGGCTACATTTAATCCATCTACCTCCACACTTGAATTCAAAATTAATGTCATTGTGAATTTTGTGACTAATTCTTCCACAATCCAATATTTTATACTCAGTGTTTTCTTCTCGCAAAAGTTGTCGTAGATATTTTGAAGTAGGTATATTGTCTGGAAACAGATATTCTGTAATTTTCCTCCACCATCCTTGTAGAAATTATGGTGTACATTTGCAACTAATCATGAATTTTTAATCATAATCACAAGACACAAACATACTCTAATACTCTGTGAAAGTTAATTCATAATTTAGAACAAAATTTTCAAACATGCAATAAGAATTAACACACATGCACACGATATTTTTCCTGGGAAAAGAAATCTGCTAAAAAACCTAATGCCCCCTTACATTAATATGATTAATAGATATGTATTACAGTTTCTTATCTCAATTGAACACAACCTGCAAGTGAATAACCTATCTCTCTACTCACTGAGAAGCTATGACCCAAACTTAATCAATTTCTGCTTTTTCTTGAGACCCTATTTCCTTGCACAATTCCTTGAGAAATTAGGCCTCTATTATTTAGGAATTTTTCCAAAATGGATTGTGCAATTCCCAAGGTTGATCACCTGAATGCATGCAACACTTGTACACTCAAGACTAGTCTACAACTAATGTTACATTGCCTTGGAATCTCCACCATAGATGGGGAACTCGAATTCTCTACATGCACTATATATTTTGGGCTAATTGATCAGTTAACTGGATGATCATTGACTTTGACTGAAGTCCCACTCCACAACTAACCTTCCACTAGTTCTTCCAACAGTTGGAAGTAGTTAAATAGAAAACAATTTGAGATAAAGTCCTTAAATATGATACCATTGGGATTAAAAACATAGACATAATTCTTATAACATTGTAAAGATAATCCCATACCATTCTACAAAAGATAACCATAGAAGATTGAAAACTACTACAATTTGAGATATCTAACTTTGATTGCAACAAATTATAAACACACATGCTTAATTGAACTCTAGCCTCTCCAACCTCGAATTTGTCAATTTACTAATATGTAACCAAATTTTCTCAATTTAATAAAGGAAAATCTAATCGATAATTTCTTGTCGCATTTTTCAACAATCCTTCGTGTGAATCTAATCCATGTTATCGATGAGAGTTCCATCACAACAATGTGTTGATAATAGAAACCATTGGATAGAAGTAGCGTTTAATAAATGAAACAATGAAAAAGCACATATTAAAGCACAATCGATGGAGACCTCGAAAAGCATCGAAACCAGTGTTGTCACTATCCACGTTTAGCGAAAGTGCCTCCATCACTCCTCTCACCAAGCACACCTCTTTTTGGCCTCCATCTCCCCAAATCGCATCGCTTTGTTGGCCTCCATCGCTGCTTCCCGAAAACCCATCAATAGTGTAAAGAGAAACCCTTAATCCTCTACCTTTACCCTTTTTACTAGTGTCTCGTATTGAATATTTTAAGACAAAATTAAAGTTTAAGACAAAAAAGATTATCTCAAAATTATCTTAAAAGCCCTCTATTTAGTATTTTTGAATGCAATGACAAAACATAAGTTGTCTCTAATCGTATAATCAAGAGATCAATGGGACATAAAAGGAATTACGTCCAAGAAATCTCTCAAGGAAAATTTGTCGTGTTCTTTCGCAGTCGACTACGCCAAAAACGAGTCCAACAAATCGTTACTATTTTATAAGATAACGTGAATGGTAAGTGAAATAAATACCTTCAGACATAAAGCGCGATGAAAGTACCGCAAGCCACAGACTTGTGTGGCACAATCGTCGAGTCAATTTTGGAAGTTGTTAGATAATATTGTCTTAAATTGATATGGTTTTGTCTTAATTTTCAATTGTATTAAATGAGTTTCATCTTAATTTCCATTGTTCTTAAAATGTTTCTGTCTTAAACTGTTCTTGTCTTAAATATAATTTTTTTTTTTTTAATATTTTTCTATCAAACTATTTTTGTCTTAAATATAAAGTTTTGTCTTAAAATATTTTTGTCTTAAACTATTTTTGTCTTAAATATAAAGTTCTGTCTTAAAATATGTTTGTCTCAAACTTTTTTGTCTTAAATATAAAGTTTTGTCTTAAATTTTTTTTTTCTTAAACTATTTTTGTCTTAAATATAAAGTTTTGTCTTAAACTGTATTTATCTCACACTGTTTTTGTCTTAGATTTTATATTTAAGACAATTCAATTGATATTAAAATTTATTGTAAAATAACTAAAATAAAAAGTGACTTTTTAAGACAAAAGATTTCTTTTGTACTTAAAGAGATGTCTTGAAATTTCCCTTGGTGTAGTAGTTCTATGTTTATGGCTAATTTCAAAATTCTAGACATTTTACATTTCATTAACGAGCCCATCCTTCATGTTCCAAATTTTCCTACCATGCCTACTAAGAGTTTGTTCACGTTGCTTATAAATTTGAAGGTCAAGGTGGGAGAGGGCCCCTTATACCACATGATGAAACTTTACGTTATTCTTCCAATAGCACAATCAAGGATATTTTTAGGTTATACTATTCCAATGCGGTCAACTTATAATTTCTACCGTGTTGTTTATTGAAATTTTCCTCGTAAGACCAGAGTCTATACCTAAGGTCTCCCCTTAACTTTTTTCAAATATTTGTTTGAAATGACACTAGAATTAATCTCCCCCAACTACGTGTCATCAAAACACCTCCACTACATAATCAACCACACCCATATGGAAATGTATGATAAGAATTTAAAGTTTGACTTAGAAGAGAAAATTCACATACACTATTTCCCTGAAATTTTTCCTCTTAGCTATTAGGAAAGAGTCGCCATTCTTTCTAAGAGGAGAAATATATTATGTCCAAATTTTATTTTAGGTGTGACACATCACACGAAAGTTCTAGGTGATGTGAAATGGCACATGATTACATTTTTCACATGCAAAGCTTAAACGACCCGTCAACAAAGCATTCCATTTTTGCGCCAAAATAATTTTCCCTTTGTTAATGTGTTACACACAAAATATTTGTCCATGTGTCATATCACATCTAAAATCACTTTTCCCATGACACAATATGCATGACCCCCGATTTCTCGTTTATATTTGGACACAACATGTTTCACATCTTGTCAATTTATGCTTCGGTAACATAATATTACTCAAAAATTTATTTTTTTGTGGCACACTATCAGGAAATTTAAAATTTCTTTCCATGTAAAACATTGCATCACTAAAAAAATTCCCGCCTTTTCTTGCATTTCACTTCCCAAAAGAACTTCTTTTCATTTTTTATTTGTCACAAACTTTTATCTCTATGACATGTCACACTCACCAATATCTCCTTTGTGGTATATCTCATGAAATTATTTTTTTGTGTGAGTCGTTGCACCTAAATTATTGGAAGTACATTTATTTTACCTTTATACGTTAGGTTTTTAAATGTTTAAAAGTGTTCAGAAATGAAAAGTTAGATTTTTGAATCTACATAGTTCTCGTTAGCTCATTATTCAATGAAAACACCAAAGCTAACTAAAAAATTAATTTAGTTAGCCCTAAATTCAACTAACTATCATTTGATAGCGTGCATTCCTTCTAGAGACTTCATAGGTTTTTTTTTTCCTTGCATTTATTTATATACATAAGGAGCTATATTATATGTGTGAGGAGATGGAACTTATTTTTCTTAAAGTAATGAAATGCCTTAATCGAATGATCAAGAGACTTGGTTGTTTCTATGGTGACAAACCTTAGCCCAAATAAGAAAACAATGGGTGGAACCTATGGCCACATATCTCAACCTTCTCGCTATTTGTTGGGGATATACCAAATAAATACGATGAAACATGACCCAATGTATGAATGATCCCCTCAAATAAAAGTTGAATTTTTGTTTTTTTTTTCTACAATTTTTTCATAGTTAACAACTCTCGTTTTCAAACATATTATCTCCGCTATTATTCATTTTTAAATGACAACAGAGCATAAGGTTTGAATTCAATGGTATATTGGATCATTCTTATCACATCCTTTTTTAGAAGATTACCAACTATCATACTACTAGCAATCAAGCTAACTTGCATCCTAAATTCTAAGCAAGATGAATGAAAGGTCCATGAGGGTTAGCATGGTACTTGTACCCACATTGTTATCTTAATTGTGAGGGTGGGCTCTAATTTCACTAAATAAGTGATTTTCATACATAGCCCTATAGCAACCATATAAGAGCAATAATAAAATGCTACCATTAACCATAATAACATTAACATAAATCTTAAGAGTGTAGGATTTCAAATTGAATTTGAAAAATGTTGGCTTTGAATAACTGGCATGGAAGTTGACCAAATTTTCAACTCATAGGTATTTGAAATCTTCCAAAAATCGTTCCATCTCATAAGAAATTTTTAATTATTTTTTATCAAACTCACCTACCTTCACTCTGTCAATCAACTCAAAGGTTTTAAAATTTAATATCCAATTTCTTCTTAAAAAAAAAAATCACAACTTATATATTATATTAGACACATAATATGGACACTTCTTCAACTTAGAGGTTTTTAAGTTCATCCAAAAGGATTACACATGGAAAAAAAAATCCCAATCACTTCCACCACCCCCAACCAACCTACCCCTCCTCCCCCTCCTCCTCCCCCCCCTCCTACACACAAAGAAAAATAATAAAATAAATATTTGTCACCTTATGTTTATTATGTCATTGAGAGAATATATTTAAAAGAAAGATTACACTTCAGATTACCGATAATGAACTGCCTATTTACCAACAATGATATGTCCATCAATCTTTTCCTTTCGTCTTTTAAACAACATACATGTCAATAAATGGGTATAAAAAAGGTGTCAAAAGTTCTATTTTTTTGATGACTAATGAAGCAAATTATGGAGGTTAAAAATGGGCTGTATGGCGAATACTTTCAATTGGAAGTGTTTGAAAAAAACCAAATTTCTTGGCAGGTTATGCAAAAAATGGGTACATATATGTCAAAAGTTCATTCTCGATAATCAATGAAAAAAATTATGAGATTAAAATTTAAGTAAAAAATACCTAACTCTTTCATGGGAGGTGTAAAAACCAATCTAAGAGTTAAGGAAAATGTCTTAACTTCTCCTAATTTGAAGTTTATCAATTTAACTTTGAGCATTTGTTAAATATAAAATGTAAACCCCTTTATTTTGGATTTTTATCCTTCAATACATCTCTATTGTATATTAATTTTTTCACTTTCTTTAAATTTGTAGTTTAACTTTTTCTTTCCTCAAAACTCATGAAACTCTTAAAATGTGCATTAATTAACCGTCCTCTTTGAAACTTAATTTTTTCTTTTTCAGACCAAGTCCCGCCGAATTTATATATTACAAAATTTATCATAAATGAAATAAAACTACATATTTATGCATATTGGTAATTCATCTAAAATGAAATCTTAGTATGTCATTAAGACTCATATTTAACTATTATTTTCATTTGCATTAGGTTAAAAAAAATCTCATTTATAAAAAAAACTCGATATACATAGATATGAGAAGAAAAAAGATTTAATAGTGCCAGGCAAGCAAAAAAAAACCGATGAGACATAACAATTATTGGGTTAATCTTTAGGAATCAGCATTAGCGCTCTCTATCTTCATCCAAGAAAAAGAGATGCTCGTGACTACAATGGCCAACCAGTCTATTATACTCTCTTATGAGTCCTCTTGTACCTCTTTATGTTTCATGCAATATTCGAATGATGCTTAACCTTGTGCCCTTAGTGACATGATGAAAGCACATGCCAAATATAATGAGAACTTCAGATCCTCATTTGTATGAGTTGTGCATCATATCAAGACAAAAGATTGCCTCCTCATGAGCACCTTCCTTAGAAATATTGTTTGAAATAATTTTTATTATTTGTTATATAAATTCCTAATCTTCAATGCTTCTTCTTCTTCATTTACTTTCTAATATTTAATCTTAAAACCTAATAGATAACAAACACTATTGCAAACCAACAGATTTTATTTACATCTCATAGTTTTACATAATTTAATAAATTAAACTCCACTTTCTTACATATTAAGCGCTTGTTTATTTATTTTATCTAATCGTTTTACCTTCGACTCGACATTTACCTAATATACCTTAACTAATCGATACTCTTTAAATCGTTATGTTTTCAATGTCATTGTGAATTCCGATTTTGCTTTTACCATTCACATGCAAATTTCATCATTTTGATCTCTCCCCACTCTGATTTTATTCTTTTTCTTTCAGACAAATTGTTTGTTGAATGAAGCTTTGATTTTAAGACTAAGAATTTGGAGCAAACAATTTTGTCAATTAGTATTGAACCGTTGGCCCAACCATATTCGATACTAACTCTGTAAAATCAAACAATTTGTTAATGAAATCTAGGTCTCCAGGGAGGTGATTGAAGGCTTTTGAAAGACCTATGGAATGAGATCACTTCAGTGGAGGTTTTAATCCTCATTTTTTAGGCATTTTTTGAGAAGCATCAGTAAGATTAGACTATTTGGTGGTGAGTTGTCTACTTTAACAGACAAACCACAATTTAGGCCAAGGACACGCCTTTTGGGCTTTTTGCTCAATTAGGTTTTTTATGAATGGGTTTGATTGAAAACAGGAATATCAAGGTAATCTATGTTTTAGTTGTTCATGTATTTTTAGAGTTTCCGGAGGGTTTATGGCTAGCTTTATGAATTCTGTTTTTGCTGCTAAATTGCCGCGCCCAAGGAGTACCGTTTTCAAACAGAACTCATGTTAAACAGTTTCCGGACAGAATTGAATGCTTAAACCTAAGTGACATAAGCTCGAAAGAATGGGCAAAGAAGATTTCGTATTTATTGAACAATATATATAACGTTATCACACTTATAACCAAGCTTAAAAATCTTTTCTATAATCTTACAAACGTATTAAATGGTATGCGGTCTAATGACTAGCGGAACTCTTTTAGATTTTTAAAAACACGAAAACTAGCGATGGTTTTCGCGTTGCATGAGTGGTTTCATGGTATCAACAATTGAATGTGATCGAATGAAAATAGGACACGTTGCATTAGGCGGTATTATAAAACAACTTTTATCACATTATTTTTCATAAACTTCGCCTGATCACTTTTGTTATTCGATATTGAATACACGTTGTTGGATTTGATCGTACGATGTGAACGGTCGAGATTGGGAAGTCAAAGGAAATTGTGGTATTACTTGTTAATATCAGTCGTTGATTCAACAGGGATGATCAACGATTATGCCTTTAATGTGATGAGGAGTGGTGGGCAAAGAAGGCTTTATTCATTGATTTGGACACCGCGTATTAATGGAGATGAGGATGCATCCGAGGGATGAGAATGAATGGAGGGGTATAGTTATTTTGATGGAAGCTTATGTACAGCATGATTTTATACATGTCAGGCGCAATGACACATAAAGGTTTAACTAAATAAACTCGGTATAGGGGTATATAGTGGCAAAGAGATAAGGTTAGGACCGTAACCTTGCATATGTAATGCAAGAACGGGAGTAATGGTGGTAAGTATTATTTAATGCTATTTTATATACACATTATGTAAACAAAATGCGCATTTTTGCAATTTTTATAATCTCTTATTATATAGTTTTAGATTTTAGTACCCAAACCAGAGCGCGGATATTTTATTATGGGTAATTTTATATCAAAGGGATAAATTTGACGTAATTAAAACATGAGTAATATCTTTGATATAAAAAGCATATAATACAGTTTTTTTGGGGATATTAAATTAAAAGAGTTATATTAATAGACTAGGATATTTTATAGGAGTTAGAACAAAATAAGTTAAATGTTAATATGAAAAGGACAATGGATACTCAAAAATTCAACAAAACCTATTGAAAGCAGAAAAATTAGAATAAAGTTTCGTTTTCATAACCCGTCCACTTTTACTTAGTTTATCATGTTTTTTTAGGGTTTTATGCTTTGTAAAATGGTAGTTAATTAAATGGGCCTTTATAACATTTAAGTAAGAAAGAGTTCTTATCACAGAAGTAAACCATATTGAGTGTATGAAGGGGTAAATGACAAAAATTTAAGGGATTAATATAGAAACTTTAACATTTTCAACTAATCGCCTTTCGAGCTCAGTCCAACCCAACAGAAGTCAACGAAATGCCCTTAAGCCTCTTTAATGACAAGCCCAGAATATCAAATTGCTATGGGAGTAAATTAGTTATTTGTAGCTCCGTGAGACATTTACAATGATGTTTCCCACTCTTCTTCTACCTACCCAATCATATCCTCTAACATTTTTTTCCTTCTATTTTAACTGTGCACGGAACTAGCAACCCACACCTTTTATCATTTTTGGAAAACAAAGAAATATCTAATTCTACATTTATTTCATCCTAAGAATCCAAATTAAACCGTTGGATTCTTTATTTTCTACCTAACTACCCATCTTCATGATTAAATTGTATGACAATTCTCCATTCTCTATCTAAACAAGTAAATTGAAACATGGTAAGTCAAAATTAAATTGTTCAACTTTATCATGGAATATGGCATTTATCGACACCGCCATAATCAATCACAACAAGAAAGTAGTGGCATTTAGATTGTATACTTTCACAGCGTTTTTTATTCATCTTTTTTTCTTTTTGGGGTATATTATTTTTTCTAAATCTTTAATTTTCTTTTAGGACTTTTTATCTCTTTTTTATTTTTATTTTTATTTTTTATTTTTTTTTAAAATAAGGAATACAACTTAGAAAGCAAAAGTATGTATGTATATTTACAAGACTATCATCGCTATAAAAAATTATGAATCCCATATTTATAGGTTTCTAATGTACCTACTAATTAACTCAAAGGTTTTAAAGTTTAATATCCAATTTCTTCTTTAAAAAAAATCACAACTTATATATTATATTAGACATATAATATGGATACTTCTTATCCTAGAGGTTTTTAAGTTCTTCCAAAAGGATTACATATGAGAAAAAATCCCAATCTACTCGCAATCACACCCCCTAACCAACTCAACTTCTCCCTTCCCCGTCGCCCCCCCCCCCCCCCCCCCCCCCCCCCCACACACAAAGAAACATAATAACAAATATAACAAATATTTGTCACCTTATAGTTATTATAAATATTGAGAGAATATACTTTGAAAGATTATACTTCTCGTATCATCGCGTAGTCAAATTACCTATTGAAGCGGGCGGCCGAAAAATGCGAAAGTGTTTTTACGTATAATGTGGTATTGTTAAATATTACGGTTAGGTACTGAACAAAAAGGCGATCATTCCACTCCATTTTTTTTTTTTTTTTTTTTTTTTTTTTTTTTTTTTTTTTTTTTTTTTTTTTTTTTTTTTTTTTTTTTTTTTTTTTTTTTTTTTTTTTTTTTTTTTTTTTTTTTTTTTTTTTTTTTTTTTTTTTTTTTTTTTTTTTTTTTTTTTTTTTTTTTTTTTTTTTTTTTTTTTTTTTTTTTTTTTTTTTTTTTTTTTTTTTTTTTTTTTTTTTTTTTTTTTTAGCTGGAAATTTCCGTAATTAGTGTTTTCAGAAAAATATTTATTTGCCTTGTTGAATGTATGGCTATGAATGGGCATTTAATCCTTATGGGAGGAATAAGGAGAAATCGTAAAATCGGGTTGGGTTATCATATTTCTACACTTTATTTTAGATTAGATCTTCTTTTACGTAGGTTATTATGCCTGCTCATCAGCCACTTATCAATGAAACCATAAAGAGACAAGAGACACAAAATATAGGCCAAGTCACCAGGGCTAAAACCTCTCACTTTTTGAGAGCAAAACTTCACAAATTCTTCTTAGAAATTCCACCGATTTACTACCAAGACCAACACCCAAGACCCTTGGACCTATTTTTCTTCCAAGGCCAAGACACAAAACTTCCTTGATAAGATTCTTCTTGCTTTTCTTCCCCTTTTCGTTACCCTTTAAGACTCGGTTTCCTCTTCGATCGCTTCAATCATTCCTTACTTCTCGCTTCCTTGAGACCCTAGAGCACCGTATTGTTGTCCTCCATCGTTTCCCTTGCTCTCTTACCTTTGCACCGCTCTCGTTGCCCCCGCACCACTTTCATCGTACTACTACCTTATCTTGCACTATATTATTGCTTCACTTTTGCACTCCACCGTTGCCTTATCTCGCACCGTATTGTTGCCTTATACTTCGTACCGTCGACTCCCTCTTAGCTACCTTCGCCCTTTCTTCCGTTAAAATTTCACACTTACCGATACTTACCCTCACCGCACCCATACCACATTTTGTCTTCGTACCGTAACTTCGTCCTAATTGTAGACCCCTTACACTCTTGTCCAAAAATATGTCTCTAACAAAAATTCGGATGGGTCTATTTACAATGGTTTGCCATCGAAATGTCGCATCCGACAAAGTCACATGACTATTAGGATATAATTAATTTCATTTGAAGTTGACTTGAAGAGGGATGACTTGTGCTTGTTTTGGAGGGTCACTTTACATTTCTATTGGACTTATACACAAGTGTAATATGCTCAAGAAGGGTCCTCTATACATGACATAGACTCAATTTGAGTTTATGACCATTCCTATGACTAAACAATGTAAGAGCTACTAAAATAAACTCTTGCTCATGAAACCCATGAGACAAGTATTACAATAATAATTTTATTTTCTTCTTTTTCATCAATTACATAATATCACAATTACACATGACATTATGAAGACCCCAACTTAGTTACACTTTTTAACATCTTTTTCTTGTGAGCTTGGTTTTACCCAAGGCATCCTTTCTCCTCTTTAAAGGAGGATTTTTTTGTGTGGGTAAGATTAATTCTACTTCTATCTTTTCTAATCTTCTTTTAGCTCATTTTGCATGCTTTAAAATTAACACAACCTCACCATCGCATTCTCGATTTCTATGATCTTGCTACAAGTTCATTTGATGCTTTGCATTTCATTTTTGCTTTGAAGTACAAGTTGATAATTTGCTTTAGAGCAACTCATTTCTTTCATGCAAGTATTTGGAATTATGTGAAAGTTTGATTTAGTTGCTTACCAATTTGCTTTCTTGGGATACAATTGCCTTCACTATAGGTTCACTTATTATCTTGCTCACTTACTTTCCAAACATATTTTACAAGCAAACATTCATTTTTTTTTAGCTTTATTCTCATTTGCATTTGCTTTAAGTTTATGGTTTGTAGCATTTACTTGGAGCAATTTACAATTCAATTTATTTATGAAGCTTATGTTTATGTCTGTACAACTTTGAGAGAGGGTTTTCAAGTTACACCATTGTGAGAATTTTCAATTACTTGAGGCATTTCCTCTTGCAAAGCCAAACTTACTTGCATCATTTTAATTTTACTTGTAAGCTAATTTCCTTTTCCAATTGAAGTTACATTTGCAACATACTTTGAGCGTTATCTCATTTCCATTATTTTGAAGCATTGCAAATATTCTTGGGAAACTTACTTGCATTACATTTAAGCATTTAGCATAGTTTTCATTTTAACTCAATTAACCCTCCAAGCATAAGCTTGGTTGATAGGAGAGCACAGAGAGAAAAAACTCTTGGAAAATTCTTCAACTCGTATGAAGTATGTAGGAATTTATATGTAAGTTCAGAGATCAAAAACCAAAGCCACCGCTCACAAAAATGATTTGCAAATCAAGACACCACGTATTATCACGTGGTTAAACACTCAAGAGAGAACAGCCCGACGACCTCGAGCCAACGCGGCCACTTCAAAGAAATTTATTAATACAAAAGAAAAGTTACATATGTTTCTCTCATAAACAATTACCTAGACAATGATCCTCCACAGTTTTTAAATAGAGATCATGGACCAACTGTGTAAGCCACGGATCGAAGTGCCATTAATACCGAGGGAGAGAGGAAATCCGTCGGATTATGTTACAAATGTACATAGTAAAGAACACACTTATCTAAATCTACACTAGATCGAGTTATTCTTAACTATTTCCTATGTGTCGTAATATCCTAACATCCCCTCTTAAGAACAACTTGGGATAGGATTGAAGGATTTACAAAGGTGACACAAAGGAGCCTATTTCCCATGTGTGCTCAAATATCCTAACATCCCCCCCTTAAGAACAAATTGGGACAGATTGAAGGATTTACAGTGACCGTTACGCACCTGTCACCGTCCCCCAATCCTCGTCCACATACTGGAGGGCCTGGCTCGTGACCTATGAGCAAGGACATGGCTTTTGGAAACCACTTTCATGGACATCCTTCCGAACAAGAGCTTTCATTGCCCCGAAGACATCTCCTCAGAAAACCCTAAAATGGCCCTTTTTGCATTGGGCGCGAGGCGCTCCGTTACCCGCGCCAATGGGGAAAATACTTCAAAGAGGTCGCGTCAGCTTGGCGTCCGTCCCGTATTTCCACCGCCTGCACCAATTTAAGGAATGTTTCTTAAAAATAAATGGCGGAAGTTTCGTCCCCAATCGATCCAAAGAATCGATATCTATCTTGAGTTGGGAAGGTTTGGCTACGGGTTTCCATAGAGAGGAAGTGGTTTGCCACCTCTCATGGAAGCTTCCTTGAGGATAGGGCCAATCCCATGATTTTAGGGATCCCAACTCCCCTTCCTCCATCTATAAAAGCTTGCCCATCTCCATTGCAAGCTAGTCTTCAAGTTCCCAAAATTCCAAGAGCCTTATGCTGCAAGAGCCTCCATAATTCCCTTAAGGCCAATTTCAAGCAAGGAGACTATCGTCAAGATCCGAAGAGAGAGGTTTGTCCCATCCTTGACAGGCTTTTCGAGACGTGTTCTGCTGGCGACCCGCCGAAGGAGAATTCAGCGTCAGAACTATGGTTGTATTCTTCCTTTGATTGATTAATAATAAACGACTATTGGTTATGGTCCCACTCTTGTTGTTATTTATGATGATGAGTTATGTCCTTTCTGACTGACATATAGTTGCATCTACTGGATTTTACGCTTGCGTTTGTTTTGTTTCTCGCATGTGCAGGTGTCCTATCATGGAGATCGTGGGGATCGTGATCTTCCAGAGCTAAGGAACGGGAGCGCCACCTCTTCTATAAGCAACAGTGTTGGATTCCAGCTAAGCCTTCATCGCTAGTCGGTTTATTGCAATTAGGAACCTGCACTATAGCGTGAATGATTGTTGCTAGACCCGGTCTGGGCTAGTAGGGATCGCCTCTGTTCGTAGAGGGGATTTACCTCCACAACAAATTGGCGACTCCGTTGGGGATCGTTAGCTTGTTGTCGTTCGTTTTATAAGCTATAGACGGAGCCTGAAGTTGGCCAGATAGCCTTCGAAACGCTTTTGCTCTGCAATTTCGAAGTAGATCAACGCTGCTTCAATCAATCTCTGGTTTAGTTTGTAAACTGAACCCTTTGAGCATTGTCTTGTCTTTTCGGTTGATTCTTGATCCTCCTTGCTTGATCAACTCTTTTGGGCTGGTTCTTTTTGTAAATTTGGGTCTTTGATAGCTTGATCATCACTGGTCTGCTCGTTGGAATGCTTTTTTTTGTTTTTGACTGGGAAACTCGACTGGCGCGCTTTTTAGCTTGACAGTCGCGCCCATTGGCGCAGGTTGCTTGTGTATCACCCGCGCCAATTCCTTTTTGGCGCTAGTTATAGCCTCACAGTCACGCCAATCCTGTGAGCTGCTAGGGTTTGCTCAGTTGGGAGCTTCCTAAGCCTGATCTATGTGTTTGGTCTTGATTTTTTCATTGTTTGAGTGTTTTGGAGCCTTGATTGACTAACTGTTACCTTCGTCCTTTGGTTGTTTGCCCATTTCCATCGATTGTGCATTCTAGCCCTAGGTCATCTAGGTGATTTTGTTTTACGAGCCTTCCTTGGGAGTTTTCAGTTCCTATTGGTTCAGTCAACCTTGTGATCGCTTCTTTACATTCGTTTGGTGTTTTTCTATTGTCTCATTGCGTTTGTTGAGTGCTTGTTCCCTTTTTCATTCGAATTTCACCTTGTCTCGTTTTGGGCCTAGATTACACGGCTCATTTGGAGTCTTTGGGATTCTTTCGCTTTGAGGGATTTTTGGTCAGTTTGAGGTCTGATTGTATGTTTGCATTGAGTGAAATTTGCTTGGTTTTGCTCTCTTGTCATCATTTCTCGAATTGCCTTTGCATTAGTTTTCATTTTTTAGTGCATTTTTCTCTGAAATATTGAAAATAAAAAAAATCGCTTTTGCTTTGAATTAGTTAATGTGAATTAGATCTTTTCGGTGTTATTAGTGATTAGTGACTTTGAACGAAAAGCTTTTAGTTTTCATTAGCTACATTAGAGGTATCATTGGTTTTTTTCTGTTCATTTCATTGTTGTGTGAAAAGCTCTCAACTCTCTTATAAGTAGCTTTCATCGAATGAAATGATATACTGTGGCATATAGAGTGCATTTAGGAGATTTTGAGACATTACATTCGCTAGGGCCTGAAAACTGAAACGTAATTGAAGATAAAATTTAAAATTTACTCAATTTACACTAAGGCAGCATTGAAATCTAACGAAACACATTTAGAGGTCTAGGCTAGAGACGTGTTCCGGCGTCTTTAAACCTAGTAGTTGTCATTCGCCTCTTGGCTTTAGACAACGCTAGTACAGACTTGTGCTCCCCGTACCGTCGCGTATATAAAGGGAGACCCCACTAGGTTTCAATCCTTTATCCATAGGAAGCCGAGTCTGCCGCCCTATACCCGTGATACACCGGACACAGCATTCGGGGAGATTGCCTGCACGTACGAAAAGTCCTTGGTTGATTTCTCTTTCATTATTGGAACCAAGGTGTATATTGCAGTTCACGGTTATTTGGTACACCTTTTTGCCTAGTATTCCTGAGTAGTCATTTGATCTTTTCTGACTCCCTAAATTTGAAAGGATCACCAAGCGCTTGTCCTTTCACGCTTGTGTCAAATCTGAAAGAGATAGAGTCACCTTTTCAACCGTTTCTCGACTCTTAAAACATGAAACGGTGAAGTTTCTAAAGTTTCAATGTGGTAAAAAATTAATCACCCGCGATCACACGCCCTGTTAGATTCTGCTTGTTGGTCGTTTGATTGTGTGTCTTAACTCTTTTTCAGCCCGTGTGTGTGTTTGATCTTTTTCTCTTGTCGTTACTACCACAGTGGCGGAACCCTCGGTTTCGTCTACTGGTAGTCCTTATACGGACGATTCATCAAAGGCTTCTGAATCCTCTGCTGAAGTTCAGCAGCCCACTGTTTCTGAGCGACCCTTTGGGGGACCAGTTGAGTTCAATTGGCACTTTTCTGACCCTTGGTCTGAATTGAGATTAGGATCTGATTTCCTTTCTCTTACATCGGGTTCGCCTTTTGTAGCTGCTGTTTTTCCTCCCAGTCCTCGCCGTCTATTACGAGATCTAGCGGCAGGCTCAAACATGAGTGATTCCAGTGAGGAAATCCCCACGTCCGGTGAAGATTACCAGTTATTTCCTCGGAGATTATTTCCAGGAGACAACTCTGAACCAGCTGTTATGTCGTCATCCGGTCCCTCATTACCAGCAGGGTATTGATCCTTGGGACAGATCATTGTTGTCGCAGCTTCTATGGGGGCATCAGCTCCTTCTACAAGGCCGGTGGTTCCTTCATTAGGGATGTCTCCTCAGACACCCGTCACTTCTGTACTCGCTCGGCCCACTGTCTGTGTGGCCTCATCTGCACCCACTGTCACGGCACCCTCCGTGAGGGCTATGCCGCCTCCTGAAGACGTTTATATAGCAATTGTTGTGCCGGAGAACATCTCTCCGGAGGAGTATCGGTTATCCTTACAACAACCGAACCCCGAGGTTGGACAAACCTCTCAAGATCCCAACCGCTCTTATTTTTTGCATTATGCACAGGATGGTACACCCGTGTATGCTTTTCTAGATCAATACGATGAGCACGGAAACATTTTACGTTTACCCACTCCTGAGGCTCACCTTCATGCTCAAGGTTTACCTTATAACCAGACTTATAACCCGCAAGGGCAACCTTTCCAAGGCCAACCTTCGGGCCAACCTGGCTATCCTTATGACCCACAGGGGCAGCCCGTGCAAGGCTATCCTGCGGGCCAACAAGGGCCATCGTACGGTCCGCAAGGACAGTATTACAACCCTTCTGGTCAACCTGTGCAGCCTCAGCCGGGGTACCAACCGGGGCCGATATATGGTCCTGGGGGGCAGGTCCAACCTTCCCAACCCATGCAACCTCAGTATCCTGTTAATCCAAACGTTGCGCATCAGCCAGGACCATTTTATGGTCCTGCTGCAGGTCAAACCGGTCACCAGCCATCACCTGGCTCCATACCTCCACCAGGCCAACCGGTCTATCCGGCACAACCTGGTGTTCCGCCTCCAGGCCAACCGGTTCATCCGGTACAACCTGGTGCTTCTCAACAGCCAGGTCAACCTGCGCAACCGGCTCAACCTGTCTACCCGGGTCAACCTGTTAACTCAGGGCAGCGCCCTCACCCAGGTCAGCCTGCTCAACCAGGCCAGCTTGTCCATCCTACTAACCCTGCACAACAGCCGACTTATTCGATGCCACAGCCAAATCAACCGCTGCACCCTAATTATCAAGCTTAGCAGGGTCCCACCTATCAACAGCCCACTCAACCTCAAGGCGGTTACTATTCTCATGGTCAATACCGACCGAATTATAGCCAGCCCCAAGGGTCTAACTATCGCCCTCAACAACCCAGTTATACCTATACTCAGCAGCCGAATCCAAATGCTGCTTACACAGGGCCGACTCCTAATTAGGGTCCATACTCTGGTTACCAACCCCCGTACGCTGGTTACCAGCAACCGAATCAGGTTGGTTATAACACCTATACAACCTACGGTCAGAATCCTGCTGGACAAGACCCATGGGGGCAAGGATATTCCCAACCAGCGTGGAGTACAGGTACTGGTCCTTACCCACGGCTAGTATGCCGTCTAATCCGCCATTGTCGTTCCTGGCTACCTTGGAGTTACCGGATGTTTCAAAATTAACGAATGATCCAATACTGCATAATCCTTATTGGCCCCCGGTTCCTACCAAGGTGCCTGGCGATTGCCCCAAGTTTGAGGGTAAAGCTGGGGAGGACCCCCAAGCTCATGTGATGACCTACCATCTTTGGTGTTCGTCCAACTCTTGGGTGGATGATTCAGTTCGTCTACGCCTCTTCCAGCGCACTTTGACTGGCGCTACAGCTAAGTGGTATATCGAATTATCCCGTGCATCTTTCAAGATTTCAATACGTTAGCCATGGCTTTTTTGACTCGTTTTCAATTACCGGTTCGCTATGAAGCCGGGACGCACCTCCTGACTTCTTTGAAGCAGGACAAAGCCACCCACATTTATGAGTGGCGACGTCGTCGTAGGCTGATCAAGTTTCATATACCTGATCAGATACTAACTCATTGGTTCACCACCTCCTTCGTTAACAAAATCGCCCAAGATATTGCTATGGGAGCGTGTGTGACTGAAGAACAAGCCATAGCGCGTGCTCAATATCTGGATCTGGTATACTCACAGTCCGGCACGTTGTACGATATTTTGCCTGATGCTCCACGGTCTGGAACCTCTAAAGCTCCGCCTACCCCAGCGGTGGATGGTATTATTGGTTCCGTGTCTCAGAATTCGAAGAAATCCTCGAATGGGAAGCAGAAATCCAATTCATCCAATAATTCTGCTCCTCCCGCCCCTACCGATTCTGGCAAAACTGCAGAGGTTAACGCCGTTCAGGCCAATCCTACGGAAAAAGCCTCCAAAGGGAAAAAGAAGGACAAAGGTAAATCCAAATCTGACGCCCCAAAGCCAGAATCCAAACCTTGCACTGAGGATGGTTCTCAACGTAAACCGAAATATCCCTGCCTCATTTGTGAAGGAGACCATTATACCAAGGATTGCCCATGACGATCTGAAGTTAGTCAACTTCTAAAAGGCTCCAAAGGGACTCCGGCAGTTCTTAAAGAACCATTCTCGTCTCAGCAGACCCAGATGGTTGAACAGCCGTCACCATCTGCACCATTTGGGTCCCAAGTCTTTATGATGAATGGTACGGCACCCATTTCTATTGCTACGCATTCGAAGGATTACAACGAATCGTGGCAGGCACCTGGGAAGGCAGTTGCGGATGGACCACCTCCCCCACCTGTCTCCGGTTCGTTGGAAATTGAGAAGCCTACTCCTGAACCTGTTGTGAAGCCACCTTCTAAAGGTGTTTTACGAAGATCTTATAATCTGAATGCCCGTGCCGCTCAGCACTATAGTATTGTTGAGGATTTGGCACAAGCGCCTTCTGCTATGTCTGCACTCGAAGTTCTTCAGAGTTGTCCTTCGCAACGGAAGGCTTTGTTGTCTGCAATCGGTGGCATTGATCCCATCGATTCAAGTCTTCTCACCTTCGACTTAGAGAATTTCACCCCCCGACTTCCACATCAGATCGCTCTTGTTATTCAAGTCGGGATCAACGGTCTTAACATCCATAGGGTCGTTGTGGATGAAGGTGCCTCTACCTGCGTCATGTCGTCCGCTTGCTGGAAGGCCATTGGCTCTCCAGCCCTTTCATCATCTCCCAATGCCCTAGAGGCATTCGATGGTCGGGAATCCAAACCCCTGGGTGTTCTCGAGAGTCTAGCGATGACTTTACAGGGGAAGACAGTCAATGTAGAAGTGGAAGTGGTTGACGCCAAGCTCAACTACAATATACTTCTCGGCCGCAACTGGACTCATGCCATGCTATGCGTGCCATCCACCCTCTTTCGACTTCTTAAGTTCCCTCACGAGGGTAAAATCGTTACGGTGGATCAGTTGTCTTTCTTCACCTCTACCTCCGAGAACAAAGTTCCGTACGTGGATCAGATCCCAAATCCCCCTGACAGTGTAGGGCCCGGTCTTTTCAAAGACCCCATCCTCATGGGTATTTTTCCCGCGCCACCACCGCACACCGCTCAAGTTAACATGATCTCCAGGTCTGACGACCCATGGCTCATCCCCACGCCTGAGCAGGTGTTGAGTTTGGAGAATCAATGCCCTTGACTCCAGTAGAGATTAGCTACTGTGAAATTGTTGCTGCATCTGATCCTCCCCCTCCTCAGCATGCTCCTTCGAGCATGGCTCTCGACATCTATTCTCAATCCCCCTGGCTCGGTCAGGCCGATTCGCCTGATCCTCTCAAAGAGACTTTTCCTTCTGATGAAGCCATTGTTGAAACAATGTCTCTGGAGGAGCTGCCATGGAGCGATGGACATCATCGTTCCTCCTTTATGCCCGGCCTGGGGGCAATGTCAGATTGTCTAGAGCGTTTTGCATCTCAGGTTACCACTCCCCCTCTCCAAACGCCCATTTTGACGCACGAGGTTCTTTCGGAGGGAAACCTGAGTAATATCACTCAAACCATCCCGATCAACATCTCCGTTAAACCGGGGATCGTTGAGAAGATACACGTGGGAGTGACTTGTTCTCCTGATGAGATTCAAGTCTATACTGATCTTTTTAAAGAATTCAGAGATGTGTTCGCCTGGTCCTACGAGGAAATGCCTGGGATTGACCCCAGTATCGTAGTGCATGAGATTCCAACCTATCCTGGTGCGAAGCCCGTGCGCCAACGCTTACGCCCAGTGCATCCTCGCGAAGCCGCTACAATTAAAGCAGAAGTTGAAAAACTTCTGAACGCGGGCTTTAATTATCCCATCCCCCTCACAGAATGGGTTTCCAACATTGTCTCTGTCGATAAAAAGCAGGGTACTATTAGGGTCTGTGTTGATTACCGCGACATCAATCGCGCCTGTCCGAAAGATAATTATCCCACTCCGTTCATAGACCAAATCATCGACGAATGTGCCGGAAGTGAGATTTATTCCTTGATGGACGGTTTCTCGGGGTATAATCAAATCAATATTTTACCTGAGGATCAACACAAGACTACATTCATCTGTCCGTGGAGCACTTTCACTTATAAAATGCTCCCGTTCGGCTTGAAGAACGCTGGAGCCACTTTCCAGCGTGCGATGTCTTACGCTTTCCATGACATACGCCATATCGTTCAACCTTATCTGGACGACTTGCCAGCTCATTCAGCTAGGCGAGAGGACCACCCTGAACACCTCCGCCAGATTTTCCTTCGCTGCAGGCGCTACAATATTAGGCTTAATCCTCATAAATGCGTCTTTTGCGTGGATTCTAGTCGTCTTTTGGGATTCATAGTCTCCAAAGACGGGATTCGCCTTGACCCTTTAAAGTCGAGGCTATCATCAATCTCCCATCACCCTCCTCGTTATATCAGTTGCAGAGTCTGCAGGGAAAAGCGAACTTCCTTCGACGCTTTATCCCGAACTACGCCGAGGTGGCCAAAGGATTCACGCGCCTATTAAAGCAGAACGTTCCCTTCCATTGGGACGAAATTGCTCAACAATCCTTTGAGAAGCTGAAGACGTTACTCGTTAATGCTCCTTTGCTTCGTCCTCCGGACTACCACCGTGATTTCACTTTGTATCTCGCCGCCGCATTTAACACCATAGCCATGGTTCTGGTGCAGGATGACGATGATGGTAATGAGCATGTTGTTTATTATCTATCACGGAACCTTCTCGACACAAAAACGCGTTATGCTCACATCGAGAAGTTGGTGTTAGCCGCAGTACACGTTGTGCAGCATTTTCGTCACTACATCCTTTTGCATACGATAACAGTGGTTTCGGATTGCAACCCCATGACATATATTCTCTCTCGACAATTACTGGGGGGCAAATACTCTAAATGGATCGTTATCCTACAGGAGTTTGACTTAGAGTTCACTACTGCTAAGTCAACCAAATCACTCGTTTTCGCGGATCTTGTATGCTCACTCCCGACAGACTCCACTCCTTCACACTCCGAGGATCATATCCCGGACGAAACTCTTTTCCTTATCAGTACTCGCGACCCTTGGTACGGCGACATAATTGTGTATCTTCAGACCTCCACATTTCGGTCTAAGTTGACTAAAGATGCCCGACGTCGAGTTCGGCATCAGTCTCAACCCTACCGCATCGTAGGAGATACCTTATACCGCGTTGGAGTAGATTCGGTGCTCCGTCGGTGCCTAACCTTGGAAGAGGCTGAAAGGGTCCTAAATGACTGCCACAGTGGCGCCTGTGGTGGACATATGTCCGGATATGCCACTGCCCAGAAAATTCTGCGAGCAGGTTACTTCTGGCCGTCAATATTCAAAGACTGTATCGTTGCAGTTCGTAAATGTCACGCGTGCCAGGTGTTTCAGCGCAAGATGCGCGCGCCGCCTCTCCCTTTGCATCCTGTTATTACCGTCGGCCCTTTTGCGAAATGGGGCATGGACTTTATGACGTGTAACCCTCGTTCGGCCGGGGGGCATGCGTATATAATCGTCGCTGTCGACTACTTCACCAAGTGGGCCGAAGCGATGCCTACACTAGCTGCCGACGGTAAGACAGCTGCCCAATTCATCTTCAACCACATCATTGCACGTTTTGGGGTCCCTCAAGCCATCGTTACTGACCATGGTACTCATTTCCGAGATTATATGATGGCCGAGCTGACTTCAAGATTGGGCTTACGCCACGATAGCTCAACGCCATATTACCCTCAGGCAAATGGCCAGGTTGAAGCAGTGAACAAGGTTCTGGTCACTATGCTTCAACGAATAGTTGGTATCCACAAATCCAATTGGCACCTCCAACTGTTCTCAGCTCTATGGGCATACCGGACGTCTGCAAAGAGTGCAACTGGATTCACACCATTTCAATTGGTGTACGGTCTGGAAGCAACTCTTCCGGTTGAATGCGAGATTCCTTCTTTGAAATTAGCTGTGGAACTTCTACCCGATACTTCTGCTGAGGAAGAGCGTCTTTTGTATCTAGAATGGTTAGATGAAACCCGCCGTTTAGCTACTTTAGTCATTGAAGCACAAAAGAAGCGGGTCAAAGCTCACTTCGATCAATCAGTTTCTCCACGTTCCTTTATCAAAGAGGACCTCGTCCTCTTATACGATCAAGCGCATGACAAGCTTGGGGCCGGTAAGTTCCAACCTATGTGGCATGGGCCCTACATAGTAAAACGTGTTTTGAAAAATGGGGCTTATGAGCTTATAGATTATGAAGGAGTTCCGCTGGCGCAGCCCATAAATGGGCTGTACCTCAAAAAATACTACGCCTGAAGTGATTTTTGGTGTGGTGTGTGTACATAGGTGTGTGTTTTTCATTTGTGTGCATGTGTGGTGTGGTGTGTGATGTCAACATATTTCTGCTGATCGGGTCTTCCTGATTGTGCAGATGTCCATTCATCCATTTGTTGGTTTTGCGGATGGTGCCTCCCGCAGTACCAGGAAGCTGTCTTCGGCAGCCTGGGTAATCTACGATCCTGCTGGTGAGTTGGTCAATCTGCAAGGTGTATGTCTGGGATGTACTACAAATAACATCGTGAAATATAGTGCTGTATTAGAATTATTAACTGAGGCTGTAAACCTTGATATCTGTGAATTACTTGTGTATCTAGACTCACAACTTGTAGTATTACAGCTTAATGGTCATTATTCGGTCAGAAACCCATCCATTTTACGTCTATATCTATGTATTCGTTTACTGGAAAGAAATTTTGACTATATTACATATCAACATATACCCAGGCATATGAATACATTAACAGATGCAGTAACTAATTTGGTGCTAGATAGACATTTGCGCAATTTGTAAAACAACATCACATGTAAAAGAAAGATCCATCCAGAAATAGATATGTATATATATAGATATCGAAATGTTTACATAGTGTGCGTCGCATAAAATCAAAAAATATACATGTTCGTCTTAATACATCCGGAGACGACATGTCTCTCAAAAAAATATGCATGAAATAAACCCTAGGTGTCTAATCTGCGTGGTGCTCATGATAACAAGTCACCGCACGCACTAGCCGTCTCAGGATACGGTGGAGGCGACTAGGCACCCCCACCGTATGTCTCTGGTATGCTAGTGGGACATCTGCCATTCGGGCGTAATCTGGAATCCCCTGGGCAATTCCCTCGAGGTTCTGGATCAACTCTACCCCCTCGGCACCCTTCGCCTGAGGGTCAGCTGCAGGCTGAGTTCTCCGTGAGATAGGAGACATACCGACAGGTCGCTCTGGGCCGACATCTGCATACGCACATAACAACTGTCTTTAGAACGAACATGTATTACCAAAAAATCATAAATGCATAAAATCAAAAGATGGTCTTACCCAACTCCTCGTCCCAATCATCTCCCTCCGGGAGTGGAAGATCTGGATCACCAGTGAAATCGGTTCCTGCATATGGCCAGTGTTTGACTATGATCAACTGACGCCGTAGCCACCTAAAAAACTCCGGCCTCTAGGACATCTGTTGGTCCCCTCCCGCTTTGGGCATCAGTGTTGCCCAGCGAGCCATTCTCGACTCTCGTGGTACCGGCTCAGCTACTATGGCCCCTTGGCCCTGGAAGATTAGTAGTCGTTCCAAGATGAACGATACCAGGATAGAACCATAGCCAAACTGTTTCAGTTTGGCTTGCTTGCATTTTTTCAGCTGCCTCTTCATGTTGACTGTCATTGCTGTGGCCCAATCAAACAGTGTAGGACTCATACACTCATAGGCGAGTATGAGTTGTGCTTTGGTGGCTTCATGCGGGGCCTGCGCTCCTGCAGCCCGCGTAATGGTGTGTAACACTACTCTGAGTGCTAGATCCTCGATAGTGTGAATGTCTACCTTTCCACTTCCTGATTCGGTTTGTGCCGCTGGGCACACCCTCGCCATTACCTGCTCCATATTTTCACCTGATGGTCTGCTCCCTGTCAATATGGGCACTGGACCTCTGTGTGATAGTCCGGTTATGAAGTATACGTCAGAAACCTCCAGTTCCAATACTTGATCCCACAACTTGAACACTTGTTCATCTGCGTCCCAAATACTGATCAGGTACTGTAGAAGCTCGGGTTGATCTCGTAAGCAAGGTGTCAGGAAAAACTTTTTAAGCCCACAGTTCCTGAGGGCATTCATACAAGTTTCATTCTCCATGGCTAATTCATCCTCTTCCCCATGCTCCCGCTCTCTCCATTCAATCACCATTTTGCTCGGTTGCCTGCATCAACATGATCAAAACCCTTGATTAGATCTCTGTCATGATTAAAAATTCACTTAAATTACTCACAATTCAGAAATTTTGGGCAAAAAATTCGGTTCCGCCGTTGGCGCGGGTCCGTGCCTGATACCCGCGCCAATGGGCGGAGCCCTAAATTTTTAGAATCCTTCCACAGAGATCCAATGAGAAATGGAAACTATTAAAAAATGGATTAAAATGGAGTACAGGGAAGCGCCTCTTACCTGGAACAGACAGGAATCTGAATGGTAGCCCGGATCAGTCGCAATCGCCGTCAGAAGTTTGCACACCAAACGGACCACTATTGTTCTCCAATGAGGTAAATAGTAAAAGTAATTTTATTTTTACCATTTGAGACTTATTTATAACTTTTGAACCCTGATTAGGTTTAAAAAGTCATTTTTATTAATGTTTTAATATACTTTGTCAAAAATGGATTTTACACTTGCCTCGATGTGCAGTAACAGGTTTTTACGCAACTAAAACGGTGAAACGAGTTGTATTTTATACTTTTTCGGACTCGGTAAAAACACGAAAAAGTCACTTTGGAGTCATCTTTCAGCTCTTTTCTGGCTCTCTAAACATGAAAATATTGCCGAGGCCCTTGTCGTTTCGATCTCGTTAAAGTGGCTACGAATCGACATCTACCCAGTATACGTTTACCCCTTTTTCGGGCTGGGATGGATTATTTACGAAAAAGGAATACCCTAGCTTATCGTGACTAGGAGGTTTTCTCAGACATAGTTTTCTACCTTTTCAGATCTGAGGAACTGTTTACGAAAAGGGACCATTGGAGTTTACTTTTCAGCTGTCTTTTGAAACTCTCTAAACATGAAAAGACGCCGAGTTCTTCCTTTGTCAGACTCGTTAAACCTTGATGACATCGGATTCAGTCGAAATGACGCTATTCGAGTTCCTCCTTCCTAGGGCTCGTTAAATGTACTAGGATGGACTTATATCACAAGCATATGCTATCCCCTTCAAGCTTGTTATCAAAAATAATTGGGGTACTCGCCAGAAATGGCGGGGAAAAAATGGAACCAACATCATTGTCGTGTCGGCAGTATGTCGCTCTTGAACATGGCACTTGTCTGCATTCGTGTCGGGTTGGGGACATCTCATCTCGTTTTCACTTGCCTCCGTGGGTTTGGGTGATCCTTTTGACCTCTCATCTGCTCTTTGCCTCGTCGCCATGACCTTTGATTCGTTGATGTCAAATGCTGCCAAACTCACTGTCGTGCCGTTTATATGTTCAAGAGAAGTTGACCTCTGCAAGTATCAACCTCCCTCTGATTCTCATCTGATCCTAATTCACAAAAACATTATGTTCCTCTGTCTCATGTCGATGATGTGGGAAACATTATGGCCCACCTTCGATCAAGGTCACTTCCTGTCGACTTCAACTCATTATCCAGGAAGCTGATCTAGAGACTCCCTTCTGGTGCCTTGGAGCCTGCATGCCTCAATGGCAGGTTCTTCGCATTCGACGCGAGGTTTTCATTATTGGCCTCCGATCGAGTGATTCTACGGGTGTTCGACGCCAGCTCATTGATTCACATACCATAGATTGTACCTGTAGTACTTTGAGGGCCATTGTCATTATTGGTGGTACCTCTCGCGTCTGTTAACAACTTTCATCATTGGCTGGTAATCAGACGATGTTCTTGCATGTTCGACTTTAGCTCACATATTCACATGCTTGAACTTGTACTGTGTTCGGGTCGAGATGGAGCGCAAGACCCTAGATTGTGTCCGTTATAATCCAGGCTGCGAGTTTGTGGATTATTATGATTAGTAACATGACTCACTTACTGGATGGCTACGGCCATACCTGAGTCTATTTATTGATCCTCACTGGATGGCTGCACCCATGCCTTGGATCTAGATTATTGTATACTCTGTTATGGATGGCTGCGCCCATACCACATGTGTATCATGTAATTGAGATATCAGTTGTATTTCTCCACGCAGGTTTTCTGACGGCGGAGTTTTCAGTTGGGCACGTTCTCGTAAAGCATTTCACCCCTCTCTCTCTCTCGGGCCTCATGCTTTAGGGGGCATCTGTTACATAGTAATTTGTCACCGTCCCTGCAATCCACGTCCCGCACATTGGAGGGCTCATTTCGTGACCTGTGAGCAGTGACATGGCTTGAAACCACTTTCATGACATCCCTCTGAACAAGAGCTTTCATTGCCCTGAAGACATCTCCTTGTGAAAAACCCTAAAAATGGCCCTTTTTGCATTGGCGCGAGTAGGCAGTTCAGTACCCGCGCCAATGGGGAAAATACTTCAAAGAGGTCGCTCCAGTTGGCGCTCTGTCCCAGAGTTGCACTTGTGCCAGCCAATTTAAGGAATTTTTTTTAAAAATAAATGGCGGAAGTTTCGTCCTAACTGATCCAGGAACTGATATCTTTCTTGAGTTGGGAGGTTTGGCTACGGGTTTCCATAGAGAGGAAGTGGTTTGCCACCTCTCATGGAAGCTTATTTGAGGATCGGGACAATCACATGATTATAGGGATCCCAACTCCCCTTCCTCCATCTATAAAATCTTTCCCATCTCTATTGCAAGCTAGTCTTCAAGTTCCCAAATTTCCAAGAGCCTTATGCTGCAAGAGCCTCCATAATTCCCTTAAGGCCAATTTCAAGCAAGGAGACTATTGTCAAGATCCGAAGAGAGAGGTTTGTCCTATCCCTGACAGGCTTTTCGAGACGTGTTCTGCTGGCGACCCGCCAAAGGAGAATTCAGCGTCAGAACTATGGTTGTAATTTTCCTTTAATTGATTATTAATGAACGACTATTGGTTATGGTTCCACTCTTGTTGTTATTTATGATGATGAGTTGTGTCCTTTCTGACTGACATATAGTTGCATCTACTGGATTTTACGCTTGCGTTTGTTTTTTTTCTCGCGTGTGCAGGTGTCTTATCACGGAGATCGTGGGGATCGTGATCTGCCAGAGCTAAGGAACGGGAGCGCCACCTCTTCTACAATAAACAGCGTTGGATTCCAGGTAAGCCTTCATCGCTAGTCGGTTTATTGCAATTAGGAACTTGCACTATAGCGTGAATGATTGTTGCTAGACTCGGTCTGGGCTAGTAGGGATCGCCTCTGTCCGCAGAGGGGATTTACCTCCACAACACCAATACATATGTCCCTTGAGACAAACAACTGCTGGATGGATAGTAAATTACCCAAGCCACAAAAGCAAGGTTCTGGGTATATCGACTAGCACCATCAACAAAGCCAAAATGAATAATATAATCCATAAATACTTGCCAAGGCAGATCAAAAATATCGACGTCACAACGAAATCAATAGACAGATATGTACAAAAAATACAATATGTACAAATCAAATCAAATGCTAGACAGAAGCCTAGGCATAATAATTCTTAAGATAGAGCCCATTTCTAAGCTCAACCAACTCATTTCCATCAAATTCAACTAAATCATAAGCTCCATTTTTAAGGACTCTTTTGACAATGAAAGGACCATACCACATGCATTTAAATTTCCCTGCCCCCAAGGCATCCTTGTCTTGGTCATAGACTAGGGCGAGGTTTCCTTCAGAGAAAACCCTAGGTTTTACAACCTTATTAGACTGAACCTTCACTCTTTTTCTTATGAGCCTCATTATTCGTAGCTACATCTCGACATTTCTCATCGAGACATTCCTAATAAACAAGGTATTATTCAAGACTTGAATTTTCTGGAAGAAGCTCAAAAACTAGCTTAAGGGAAGGAATCTCACACTCAATAGGGAAGATTGATTCCAATCTGTAAACCAGTTGGAAAGGAGAGAAACCGATTGGAGTCTTAGCTGACATCCAGTATGCCCAAAGCGTAGGATACAACATGACATGCCAATTGGATCTAGATTTATTGGTCGTCCTTTGCAGGATAACTTTCAAGGATTTATTAACGGGCTCCACTTGCCCATTCGCCTAAGGATAATAAGGAGACAAATGCTCCTGTCGAAAACCTAATTTAATAGCCAATTCAGCCATCATGGAGTTCTGAAAATCACTGCCATGGTCAGTGACAATATCTTTGGGAATACCAAAGTGAGAACGACTTGGTTGAACAGAATTAGGTTTGTTGTTTAACCATTGTTTGAGAAAGTAGGCATAGCCTCAGCCCACTTTGCGAAGTATTCCACTGCTATGATAATGTACCTATGAACCTTCACTAAAGGCATATTACAAGTAGTAAAATCAATTCCCCACTTAGTGAACGAACCGACAATGATAACAGGAAAGAGCGGAGCTGGATGAGCGCACATCTTCCGAGTATAAAATTGACAAGGATGACATTTTTTGACTGCCTCAACACAATATTTGAAAATTGAGGGCCAAAAATATCTGGCACGCAAAAAAAATTTGAGTTGTAGCAAGCCTAGATAAATCACCACAAGCTCCACTGTAGAAATCATTCAGTACAACCTCAAATTCTTCAAGGGTTAAGAAACTTCTAATGATTGAATCAACCCCACGATGATATAAAGTGTCACCGATGATGAGATAGTTTTTCACCAAGTGACACAATTTTCTACGCCCGTCCTTCGAAAAAATGAGGGGGAACTTAGAAGTCTGGAGATAGACAATAATATCTCCATACCAAGGATATTGTCAATAAATGAGGAAAATATGTTCATCATGGAACGATTCCCCATAAATAATCTCTTCTCCACAAGGAAACTTAGAGATAAACTCCGCAAATACCAAAGATTTATTGGATTTGGAAGACATGAACTCAAGATCGAATTCTTGTAAAATGATAATCCATATATTTTATTTTCCCCCAATCACTCACCTACTGAGAACAAATTGAAATGGATTGACAACTTCCAAAACATAATTTTTTCGAAGCAGAATATAATTCCTAATTCATTGGACAACATGAACGGTTGCCAAAGCTAACTTCTCAATGGAAGAATATCGCAATTCAAGACCTACCAATCCTCAACTTAGATAATAAACAACATGTTCACAAAGAGCATCATCCTCCTAAACCAGAAACATACCTATAGTAGATTCTACCACGACAAGATACAAAAGGAAGTCTCTGCTATAATCATGTGGACTCAATAAAGGAGTAGAGGTCAATGCATTTTTCAAAGCATTGAACGAGCATTGAGTGAAGTCATCCCACAGGAATGGAATTCATTTCTTCAACAATATCATAAACCCTTTCGTAATCTTAGCATAGTTAACAATGAATCTCCTCAAGAAATTGGATTTTCCTTGATGACTTTGAAGTTGACTAATAAAAAACAAGGGAGGCAACTGAAGTATTTCCTCAACCTTGAAGGGATATACATGAATCCATTCATTAGGCACAATGAATCCCAAAAATTGATTAGATGTGACATCGAAAATGCACTTATTTGGATTCTACTGGATTTTATAATGACAACATCTTTCGAAAATTTGTCGAAGATGAGAAGGATGATCAATTCTCTTTCAAGAAAGAGAAGCTAAATAATCCAAATAAGCTTCAATGATATGATTGATATTGTGGAAATCATAAGACATGGCCCACTCGAAAGCAGCTCCAACATTTTTAAGACCAAAAGGAATATTATTATATGCAAAGGTACCCTAGGGGAAAATAAAAGAAGTCTTATGTTGATCTTTAGGACGGATGGTAATCTAATTATATCCCGAGAAACCATCTATTAAGGATAAAATCTCATTCCCCACACACTCATCAATAATATGATCAATAAATGGTGTGGGGTAAATATCTTTCAGACATGCCTTATTTAGATCTCTGAATTCAATGCAAACATAGATCATTCCTTGTTTCTTTTCAACAAGAATTGGCTTCAAAACCCATTCAGTTAAAGGAATGGGGTATATGAAACCCACCTTCAGCAACTTCTCAACCTTGGCCTTGATAGCTGTGACTTTCCTTGGATTAACTAGTTG
Organism: Pinus albicaulis; assembly: GCA_034641835.2. NCBI lineage: Eukaryota > Viridiplantae > Streptophyta > Pinopsida > Pinales > Pinaceae > Pinus > Pinus albicaulis. The sequence continues at coordinate 1,274,105,653 of CM076584.1, forward strand.
AATATTTTGTCATGTAGGCTTAGCATTCTCATAAGTCTTGATCTCATGCTAGACAATAGATGGATCAATTCCAAGAATTTCCTCATAAGACCAAGATAAGACATCACGAAACTCTTTAAAGAGATCGGTATATATTTGAATCTCTTCAGGGGAACACTCAGCTTCGATTAAAACATTCTGTATAATATTGGGATTGTTGGAAATGTTCACCAAAATCATTTCCAAAATAACGGCCATATTACCTTCGGAAAGAATATGTGCTAGAGCTAAAGGGTTCAAGATCGGGTGAACAGGACCAGTTGACACAGGGCTAGACAATCTTGACTCAATTTCATGCAAATATGGTATAAAATATGACCGATGATGCAAATATTGCCATGGTATTTTGACACCTATCATTGCCTCTAGTATTTCCTCCTCGGATGGTAGAAAATTATCGAGGTAGTCCAAAGAATAATATGAGTTAAGTGTCCAAGATGAAGCCACGTCTCCATCCAAATCCTCTAGCGAAAGAGAAACTAGATCAAAATCTGCAAAGTCAACAATAGACTGATAATAAATTTATGTTGTAGATATAGGATATGACATTCCACCCACTTGCCCCTCTTCTAATGTGGTGGTAGGAGAACGTAAGGTCCAAGGATCTGAAAAATAATGAGTTCGGAAGAACCCTCTTCAAGTAGGAGCCTTGGAGGATGAAATAGCATTGATATGAACAAAAGTAGGTAGAATATCAAAGGTACCCATCAATGAGGTATAATTACCAACTCCTATATTCTCCAGAGGTTGCTTGGCATCATTCACTAAGGGAACAATAGAGTCGGAAGATGCGTTGGGATCTATCGAAGAATAGTCCATCTAATCAATAGTAAAAATTATCCCTTCATGGGGAAAAAATAGGCTGTGAAATATTGATGAAGCAACAACATCCATCTCATAAATCCAATTTCATCCCAAGAGAAGGTTGTAGCCAAAATTGGCATCAACTATTTTGACTTTGATATTGACAACTTTTTCTCCAACACAGATGGGCAAAGTTGGAACAACGCCATGTGGCCTGTGAGAATGATCATCAAATGCATTCAGGAGAGTAGGTGAAGGAATGACTTGAGGAGATCCAATAGCTTTCCAACATGAGATAGACATGACACATATGGAAGCCCCTTCATTGATTACCGTTCAAAAAATATTGATTTTACGATACGTATATTTGATCTGAAAATCCATATGATGAGGAAGCCTCTTCTTAAGAGTTTACAGATCGAATGTGATCATAAGATATTTCGTTGTATCTATCACCCCGAGCACAGTGAGAAACACACTCCTTTGTGTTGGGCATGACTGGATTACCTCCAACGCAGACATATCACAAGGAATTTGAGCCAGATCTTCTACAATGGAGTATTTTTGAGCTGCTTTGGAATTGGGGTTGATTTTCTAATGTTTAGCAGAACCTTTCGGCATGTGAGGTATAGGCTCAACTGTAGGCCTCTCAATATGGAGTGGCTTGGAAGTATCAGGAGCGACCTTAGCCTTTGAAGATTTAGATTCACCATAATCACATGATCTCTTAGAAACCTCAATGTGAACACTCACCATATATACATTTGAAGAAATTTCCCTCTCTCGGTTTCCCCCTGTGGGAGCTCCAGTATTTGCATTCACTCTAGCAAGTATTTTTTTCCCTTGGGGAAAAGGGTTGGTGAAGACAGCCTGGGAACTAGAGGAACCTTGTTGAGCTAACAAGCATCGAGCATCCTAAATATTAACGCAGAGATGACTGATATGGTATCCATTGCATAATTTGCAAGGAAACATAACTTTATTCTTCGATTCTCTCTTACCCTCTCCAACATTATCATTGGATTTGTTCGCATTACCCTTCCCATCCTTATCCTTATTCTTCCCACTAAATTTTTGATTTACTTTAGGGTTAGAGGATTGGACAACATTAATCGTTAAGGGCTGGGAAGGGGTAGACACTGACGACCTAGTCTGAATAAAAGGAGCAGATTGTACAGACAAATATTGTAATTGATTCAAAAGGTTAGCCTTACTACTATCGATCGAACCAAAAATCCCGTCAGCATGGGGACTTGGGTTTCATTTGGCTAAATATATCTTGGAATGAGGAGAATCAGGAAAGATCTTATTAAAAATCCCAGACTGAGAATAGATCAGTTCCAACTATTGGGATCTATTGATGGCTTTCTCTTCAGTGAATACCCCTGAAAGAGATACATCCTTTGGGATTTCTGGCTGTAAATATTTTAGGAACCATTCGAGAAGGAATTAATTGGGAATATAGGATTTAATGAGCCTCTTCCTTCTCCTCCATTCCTGAATATGGTCAGAAATGTGCGTTGCCTTGTCTTGCTATAAATTGAACAAGAGCTCAGTTCCAACATCATAGCGAACATGCAACTGAAAATGATTCAAAAACATTGTAGCCAACCCACCAAATGAAGAAAAAGTGTTCCCAGTAAGCTCAATCTACCATTTAGGATTGTTTCCAGTTAAGGTGAGCTGAAATAATCTCAACCTAATCGAGTCATCAATAAGGGAGTTTTACGAGAACCGTAAATGGAAAGTGGTAACATGGTTGATTGGATCCTCACCAGTTTTCCTTTCAAATTTCGAAATACCTAATGGAATTTTAGTAGGAACCAGAGGTCAACCCGAGTTGTATCGGATAGGATCATTAGTCAAATTTGATAGATCTAGAAAATTTAGGGTTGCGAGGAACGGTAGGCGCAGAGGACCCTGAGAATTCCATCCTCCGGGGGAAGGATTACCAACATTCTGAAAATATTAACCTGGATTTGTTGAGGCACCAATCTTCCATGGATTGTTCATAGAAGAAGCTGGACTATAAGGAAAACCTTGTGGCCCATAGAAACTCAGAGTAAGAACTCCTCCCACCATAGGGTTACCATAAACAGGAATGTTCCCCCAATTGAAGTATTAAATGAATGTGATACCCCTTGGTAAGGGTTCCATGCATTAGAAAAAGGAGAGAAACATTGAGAAGCACCTATGGAGGAGAAATGAACATTCCCCTATCAACCATACATGAACTAATTCCCAGTTCCTAAACCACTGAAAACATGGCTCTAGCCTCGAAAAGCATTAGAACTTTTACCTCCTAGAAAATGATTAAAACCTTGACATTTCGTGGAGAAAGGAAAAGAACCTAAGGAAGGGTTTGAATGAGGAATATGACCACTTTCGAAGGGAAAACCTTGAAAAGAAGCTGCCCCACTAGCCATAGAAGACATGGGCGTGGAGATAGCAGATGCATCAGTGAAATAAACTAAAGGAATTGCACTAGAAGGCATCCCAAATGAAAAGGGACTAGTATGGGAAGCAAAAGCTTGGGTTCCCCCACTCATAGATGGAATGGAGGTAGAGCCAAAATTTGTTGTACTAGGAGTGATGGTCGAAATAGAAATGGTACCTCCTCCTCCTACCAAAAGAGGAGTATGCACACTTGAAGTACTCATAACTAAAGTTGTGTTCCCAGTTGTGGCCAGCGAAAGAAAAGAAGGAGAAATATGAGGGCTATTCGGTCTGTGAGATGGAGGCCCAACGTATAATAAAATGTCCGAGAAACTAACAGGAAGAGGAGAGGAAGGAGTAACTGGTGGTTCAGGAATTTCTTCAACCTCAACTTATTCCGCCTGAAAAAGGATCTGAGAAAGGAGTGGAGTACTCCTCTCTAAATCATGATTATCACTAATACTACCCTCAGAATTAATAGCCCCAAGTGGAGGATCACTCTTTGATGAGTTCGCTGCTAGTGATTGAAAATCACCTGTAGAATTTCTCCTACGTCTTTTAGAATAAGGCTTGACACTCGCAGGAGAAAGCCCACAATGCCTCCTTGATCGACGAACCAATCATTCAGCCACTTTTAATTATTATGAGAACTTGTACAGAGTCAAAAAATTACAAATTTATTGCAATCTAGGAGCAAAGATCACTCTATACAAAATGTCCCTAAGATTTAGCAATCAAGCAACTCTCTGATCATTCCGCTCTAGGTTATTGGGACCAGACACCAAAATACAAGAAATAAAAAATAAGGACCTTCCAAAAATAGTCTGGGGTAATTACGCCCCAGGCCTACTAGCAAAGGCAATGGAAACAATTACGTTGACCTCCAAACAAAAGCCTTTATCGGTGCAAGTACCCAAGATTCGCAAGGGCACCCTCCAGAAGTACTAATGGATGCGATGCGACATCTGCCTCAAGTACCATGGGTATTACCCCCCACAATCACCTATGTGATACTTAGGAATAGAAACTATGGTCACCAATTCGTTTCGGCAGCCGAATAGGTCGGTATTTGGTCGGGATCCGCAAATAGGAGAGGGGGTATCTCTCTTCTCTGCTTTCACTCACCCTCGCACTTGGCTCTCTCGAGGATAGTTTTCCTAGACAACTTAATAAGGTTGGATTTCACTCATTAATCAACTTATAAGTTTGAAATTTTGAGTGGCCTTGGAGAGTTAAATCTCCACTCACCTATTCGAAGGCCCTAATGACCTAGACTAGTTGGTGTATATTAATAACAATTCAAAAAATTTCTAGTTCATTTTAAATTATGCGCTTGATTTTAAGGGTTTTTATTTTAATCGAGGGGTAAACAAAGTTACAACTTGTGATGTTTTGATGCAAAAGAGAAATCAATAAAAACCTGCTACATGAATATGCAACTTTTTCTTCGATGAAATAGATTTCTACACAGGTTTTACGAACAACTAATAAAAGCAAGAAATTTTCTTTTCTTTTCAAGATCATGCTCACACACTCAAAAACTGTGAAAAGACTAAATATTCTTAACATTGTAACTACACTAATGCACAACTACCAATTCCAAATGCACGATTCTAGGACTACTCTAAACAAGGAAGAAAATGAGTTTCTCAACAAAGAGGTCTATACAATTGACACAAAAGGAAAAACAAGTCCAAAACAAAAAATTCCTTCAAAAAAAATGCCAAAAAACAACTTGATACAAGAAGAGACAAATTCAATAGAGAAATTTTCTCAAAACCAAGCAAATCCGGACCAATTGACAAACTTCAAACTTGCTCCAAAAACGATTAAAAACCATAAAATAAAACCAAAAGAAAAATCGAATGAAAACAACAATAATTTTTTAGTCTTTTTCATTTTAATGAAGTAGCAAAATCTCTTTGAGAAAGCACAAACTACTCAAGACTCCAAATCACCAAATTGAGCAAAAAGAGACCTCAACTTCCTTAAGCCAACAAGGTCAGTTTAATGACAAGACTTAACAAACAGAATGAAGTAACTATCTCAAACAAATGATTTTAACAACAATATAAAACTCCATCAATCAAAGAAACTTCAAGAAAACCAAGAAGACAATTCAAAATTTTCCAGAAAAGTTCTTCTTAAGAAATCGAGAAAACCAAGAAAACCAACAAGCCAAAAACCAAAAATTGAAGCAATGAAAAGGCAAAGCATGAGAAAATTGACACAAAATCACTACTCTGAAATGTCATAAAAACCAAGAACCTCAAAAAGAATCTCTGGTGCAAAAGGCAAAACTGAAACTTCACCAAGCAAGGTAAACCCTAGGTTGACTAGTTTTTCAAGCAAGAAAGAGAGAAATTGATACACAGAAGAAAAAAAAACACTATCTAGACACATCAAAGGTTTCACAATAGTGGCAAAGAATAGGAAAAAAGACCTTAGAGGACTCTAAAAATCAAAATTTCATTTGAAACTAACCATATGGAGCTTGGCAGTAAGCAACCAATGTGCATACACTACTGTCTACAAGGAAACCAACATATACACATGTTTATTTGGACCAAAATGTGTATATACATAACTATGTAAAATAGAAAAGGTGATTAAATAGGCAGCAAAAAAAAACTAAAAAATCCAAGCCTGATCCAGAAGATCGAGACTTTTGCCTAGATGGGTAAAGAACCAATAAGACTGGGAAAGTGATCAGACTAATCATAGAACCCAAATCAGATGAAAAATAACCCAAAGTAGGAATTACACAGATGTAATCCCCATCATATTCACCAATTTTGTTACAGAAGAAACTACCCTAGGGTTTGGGTTGAGGACCCAAACAGAGCGGAAGGCATATAGCAGTAATAAGCAATAAAACTAATGGTCCTAATGCTTAAACTAGCAAACTTGGGATATATGACCTTACCCATATGTCCTACGTTTGAGGTCATTCCTACATGGTTCAAGCCCTATGCTTCTCCATGTGCTTCAAAACCTGCAACTCATTCAAGAAAATCACATAGACTAGTTGTAACAACATATATATCCTAGATGTCAGTGGTTCGATCATATAAGCTTATAGAAAATAAAAATAAATCCACTATAACAATATCATTAACATGTGTAAAAGCATTAAGGATCACGACATTAGGAACATGATAGGGCTTCCTTTTTAATGTATGTAAAATATGTGGAGGAATACCACCTGATTCAGCCACGGCTCTAAGCGAAACCATCCTCTGGAGCAGTCCAACCCAATCCTCAACAATCTTCTTCCATAAAGGTGCACAAGGATGCCACATAAATGAGGTGAACATCTCAAAGAAGGAAACAAGGGTTTCCTAAACCAAGGAAGTGTAGGAGGCACAAGGATATCATATTTGATCTGGGACTAATAGGCTATAGTATCAATACCTATCTCTCTCCTCCCTTTAGGCCTTCCCATGAGGTGTATTTATACTTCCTCAAAATAGTTTTTTTTTTTTTTTCAGTTGGGAAACAGTTTAGCCATGGGCTCTTGTAGGTGGGCTTTTGGTGTAACCCATAAACCCCACCCAAATAATACAAAATTCATATTTTTTTATTATTTTAAATTATATATGCAGTTCAGATATGAGTGGACCCACATCTGCACGTTTTTTTGAGAGGGCAGAGTCTCGTATGGAATTAAAAAGGACCAAGTATTAATGGAAAGGGTTTCCCAAGGCCAATACATAGATCATCAAATATATAGAGGTGATAAATGATGTTATAACACTCCTAAGTATGTTACGGCTATAAATATGTTGTCAATGCATGAGAGATGAGGTTTTATAAGCTAAGGATTGGTCAGCAATCTTGACCACCCTCAACCAATTAAGTGCATCCAACTTCCTCATTCATGAAATGTGGAAAAGAAAATTTAAGAAGGGTGATGATTACGAGGAGTGGGTACAATGGTTAAAAGAGGAAATGTGTGCAAAGGCCAAGTCACCCCAAGTGCTCTGAGCCCAATATCACAGAAATAAATAAAATAACAAGGCTCAACTTCAGTTGCATCAATGCTCATTCCCAAAATAGTTAGAGAGGCTCATTAAGGCATCAAGGGTCGAGCCAGATGATACCAAGGGCTACCCAGGATTCTACAAAAGAGATACGGAGTTTATTTTTAGGTGCCACATGATCGAGCATAATAGCTACAGATGAAATAGGGCGTCTACAAGAGACAGAGTAGGTGTTGCAGGAGGCAGTCTACCTACTATAGGATTGTTTCAAGAGGAAAAAAGGGCCCTATATTGAGAATTATTGGCTACAAAACCCTATAATTTTGAAGGAGTCTGCAAAGAAGGGGTAAGTACTTGATCTCTCACCTCTTAGAAAAAAAAAAAAAAAATCTAATAATTTTTGCAAAATTCCTCCACTAAACAGCTTGTAGCAGAACCCTAAAAACAAAAACAAAAATGAAGTGTGGAGTTTTCTTGTGATGATGAGCATTATGATGGGAGAATACAATTGTTTTGAAATTGGCATACCAATTTTCACCTCACTCATCAACATGAATCACTCCTCCTCTTTCCATAAGTTGAAATCCTAAGTGATCTGAAATTGATAATTAGCAACAGGGTTCCCTTGCACAAACCTTGAGAACACATGGAAAATTTTTGTTAGCATGGATAGAAAATTTTTTCTAGAAATCAAGAGACAGTCAAGGATGGATTTGGAGTGTTATCACTCAAAAAAAGTGAAACATTATTTGACATGGTCTTAGAGTTCATTTGTCAAAGGTATGGTCATAGAGTTCATTTGTCACAAGTTGGTATAGGAAAATTTCATTTTTTTACATGTTTAACCTATCCTAAGGTTCAAGGTCACCTCCATTTATGTCATGTCATGTCCCATAAGTCATCATTAGGTGTCATATTTCATTTCCCAAGCATTCAAATTCAAAAAGTTCACTTTAGCTAATTTTTTCCTCTTTTCGTAGCATTTTACACTGTAAAATAGCAATTTTCGCTACGAAACTGCCTAGAAATGAACTAACCACGCTACGAAAAAAGGTTTTTCTGTCTATCTTATCAAATCCGGTGTAAGGTTTCAGTTCATCATTGGAGGAGTTAAGGTGAATGTCATTCAAGCCTCTTATGGTTAACTCAAAGGTACATAGCCATGTATGAGGTCATCATTACCCTTTCGGCATGTATGTGTCATGATTAAAGCATGAGTTTTCATTTAAAACATAAAACCTTACCCTAAGCTGTTATTTTTTATTCAACATTAATTATTACATGTGAAGCATCTCACTATCACTGTTTGAGATCTGCCTCACCACACCAAGCAGCTTGTTGTCCAATTTGTCTTTACAAGTGTCACCTTTTTAAGAGGGAAACTTGGTTATAAAAGGAGATGGTCATGCACAATAAATCATACAAAGGTGGCTCTGTGGATAAGATATAAGCCCATGGACCTTAAGATATTCATGGAGGACCCAAGCTTTGCTGAAGCATGCATCAATTCAAGTTGTTTGAATTTATGTTGGAGCTAACAAGGAAATTGTTGTGTTTAGGACTGTTTGAGTAGTAAGTTTAAAGAGAGGATTATGGATGAAAAGAGATGAATTTGGAAATAATGAGAGAATTTATTTTCAAGAACGGAACAATGAAAAATAACCTCTTTCACTTTTCTCATAGGTGATGCCAATTGGGAGATACAGGGATGTCTTTGGGCCCTATTTTCAGAAAACAAAGTTTTCTTGTTTTATACATGCTTTTCAAATGCAGATTCTGGACAATTGGAGATGGTTTTAAAAACACCAAGAGAGGTTTCTCTTTAAAAAATTCTTATTGAAAAGAAAATCCTCCAGTTTTTAAAAATACATCATGGATTCAGAGATATAATCTATGTTATAAGACTTATTTTTCAGAAAAAACTAGAAAAATCTGCAAAGATGTTTTGAATATGTAAGGTGATGGTGATTGTGTTCCTAATTAGTTTGATGAGGTCCATAACATGTAGAAGATCAGATTTTAGCAGCAAAATTTCATTTTGTGAAGACAATTTTGAAATAGGAAAATTCTGTGTTTTTACACTATCTTTCCTCTTTTTGTAGTGTTTCCTAGGCTTAAAGACAGGAAAACGCTACGAAAAAACCTGTAGCATCCTTTTTGCCTCTAAAGTAATTTTTTGCAGCTTTCAAGAAGGGGGATTGATGGTGTGGATGTGTAATGACTTGATTGACACCATGGAACAACAAAGTAGAAAAGTTATCGGGTGCAGAAGGCATTTTTCAACACTACCAAAGTTCACTACGAAACTGTCGTGTTTTCATAGCGAGCTATTTTTGAAGGTTTTGGAGCATCTTGATGGAATTTTTGGATAGCTAGACTCCTCCAACATGTCAAGGACCTTAACATCAAACATTTATGACTCAAAGGAAGTGTTGTGGAGACAGGTCATCAGCCAAATCTCTCGTTGAAGATAAGGGTTATGCATCCCTGAAAAATAGGGTTTTGTTCCACATGTCTAGGATGGCTTTTAATATGAAAAGTGGTGATGAGCTATTTCATAGCTTTTTCGAGTATGTGATATTTAATTTTTAATTGTCATGTAATTGTTTCAAAGATAAGGTAGAGTGCTGTAATAAATAGGAGTTTGAGTCCTATTAGGAAATGTCTTCTTTAAGGTGTAGTTGTCAGTTTTCAGTTTTCAGTTATGTATTTCAGTTATGTGATGTGTCATAACAGAATTCGATGGTCTAGCCACCAAGAAGATCATCTTTATTGTAAATAAGTTCTATTTAAAGACAAAGCATCAAAGTAGTGAGGGGTTGGAATGTGTTACTGCTGACTTATTTTATTGTAAAGATGTTATGGTCAGTAATAGAGAGCGACTATTGGTTTCATCCTTCACCTGAGATTCATTTGATATTTTCATGAACACTGCCCTATGTATATTATTACTTTCTGTCAATATATTAATGTTTGATTACTTAGAATTCGTGCTTTGCATGCTCTGACTTCCTTTCAAGCATTAAACCATTTGATATCTTTCTTAATGTCCTAGTTTCAGTATCTTAATGTTCATTACTCAAAATTCATGTTTCTCGTGCTCTGACTTCCTTTTGAACATTTATATATTGAGTAAATTCTCTCTGTGTGTGTATTCTACTTTCATTTAAATATCTACATGCCTCAGCTTCCACAAGGAGAGCCTTTGTAATTAAGATCTCTGTCACTGACTCCATAACCCAATGGTAGCAAGCCTTTATATTTTTAACCTGCAAACATACAAAACCAAGACACAATTCATAGAGTTGGCCATCTAGTATTATCATTATTTAATATCATAAAACCCCCTTGAGAGATCCCTCTCAAACTAAAGAGGCTAAGCTTCAGTGAAAAGCTAATTTGAAACAATTACACTGAGTTGTCTGATCAGCAGCCAATCAAGTACAATTTTGATGATAACATGGAGAAAGAATAAGAGGGTGTAAAAGAAAAATAAAAGGTTTAAACAAAAGAAAAAATTCCTGAAAAAAATCAGAACAAAGGATTAAAGGAGAATAAGAAGAAAACTGGAGAGATAACCTCCCACCAAGCCAAAAGAAATGAGCCCCAAGCCTTTTAGAAGAAGTCGAGCACTAGGGGATCCATGACCAAATAATTGAAAGAAGAATTTGTCCTGCTACAGGAAGGCAAAAATTTGCTACAAGAAATTGTTGGATAGCTACAGAAAAAATCAGGGAGGCCACCAGGACCATGAATAAGGCACAATTAAGTCATTAAGTTTCTGAGAGGATGAGAAACACTTTCAGTAGGGGGGTATTATGGGCCTCAAAATTAGACATAAATTAAGGCTTGTATGACCATCCTTTAGCACATTAAACCTATATTTTTGCATTATATGACATATTTTTTACTTGACTATGTTCATTAGGAAGGTTTAGAGAGAATTGCATATTAGTGCCTAATATTATTTATTTTTATAGAATATTGTGATAATATTGGGCAGATTATGAAGATTTGGAGGAGGAGATAATCTAGGGACTTTATCCCTGCTATAGTAGGATCAATATTGGATAATAAATGAAAAAAAATATCATGAAATTATTGAAAAATTTTGGAGCTCCAGTGATTGAGAAAATCTAGGAATGTGTTCCCTGTCATTTAATGCAGAGTCCTAGTGTTGGGAACCAGATCCACTATTTGGGGGAATTTTAGAGGGGAAAACATCCTCCTTTCAACGAGAATTTTTCCCCATCAATTTTTACAAGTACCAATTCGAATTTTCCTCTAGGGGCATGTATTTCTTAGTCTTCTTGTGGAGAAAACTTGTTATTTAGCATCCCCAGTTCCATTTCTATCATGAATGTACTTGGATAAATTCAAATAATGAGATTTGGTGCCATTTTTAGCTTCTAAAGTTTGGTTTCCTTCATAGGACTCTGAGTTTCCTTGGGCTTTTCCATCCCAGGAGCCTCAAATCCCTCTTGTACAATTTCTTCATTTTCTGTGAATGCCTTTTTCACTTGCATCTCTTATTTCTGCATTTATTATTCATGTTTCTTTTGTTGTAGGTCATATCGGTTAAATGATTGAAGTGAGTTATTTTGTAGCTTATTTACAGAGTCACAATCATGATGCATCCTTAGAACAACTTTGAAAAATCATATTCATCATTGAGCTACTTGGATTGGTTTACTAGTTCACAAATCTAGAATTTTTGGATGTCCCTTGTAGCAAAATAGTAGTAATTTTATACTATTTTTAATAACGTGTTAATGAGCTTCATTTGAGTTGATTCCACTTTTATTGGGTCATAAAAATATTCAAGTTAATAACAAAATTTACCCCATCGCAGTTTCACTTGATTAGGTCAGGTATTTGGTAGGTTAACTAGCCCACTAGTTCTTGAATTTCCAGCTTTTAGAATAACAATTCTTTGTTATTATTTAGAACATGTTAACAAGGGTATTTTGGAGTGATTATGCTTGGAATTGAGTCTTAATACATCCTATTTAATAATAAAAAAATCCCATTCCATTTTCATTTTATTTACTTGGGCATTTGGCAAGTTATCTCCTCCTGTAGAAAAAAAGGGCCTCTTGTAGCACCTCCTGTACCACTCCTGTAACACGTGTAAACTTGACCATATTTGCTCCAAAATCTTGGTTTTCATCTCTTATAATTAAATTATTACCCATACGATATGAATCCATGATTAAGGAATACCAAAGACCAGTCAAAACCTACCTTTCTTTCATTGCAAGTACAAATCTGTAATCAGAATTAGAAGAATATAGGTTTCCACATTTAAGTAACAATGAATGTTTTCTTATTAAATGTACATGGACTTTGTTTTATAAACAGGGACCTTGATCAATGCAAAGTATATTAGAATTCATTCTTCCTTAAGGTTTCAGTTACAAGCATTATTGTTGAAAAGATCAAATTTCCTTTTTCCACATTCGGAAATTAGAGTATTAATTGAAATTAGGTTAGTGTTTGGTTTCATGATATTCACTTCATTGCATCATATCAACGAAATAAGGACACATTGCATGTTGCACGTATAGTGTTGACACCTCTGAAGTTTATATAAACCCCGGGTTGATAATTTAAGTTGGTAGCCTTGGGAGTTGCAACATTCTTGTTGCAATAATGGGGCTCATCAACTATCAATACCACTTTTTATCATTCGTATTATCTGCCAGTGTGTTACCCCAAACCTTATGGCTTCATTCCCTCATACTTTTCATTTGAGTTTCGAGTTTTCATTTTGCATGTCACTATGTAAGGTTAGGGTTTGTTCTTTGAATCCATTTTTGGCTTATATGACCTTCCTTGTGAACAAAGACACAACCAAATTATATTGAATTTCTTGCAATGGCACCTCTAGTTCGAATAGAACTTCCTAGAGGTGAAATCATTGAGGCTTATGAGGAATACCTCACTCTGATCCAAGAAATTAGATGGTGGGATTTCATTCAAATTTTTCAAGGTTATAATGAATATGTGGTAAAAGGTTTCACCTCCAGTTACAATGGACATAAAGCCATATTTGGTAGTATTAAGATGTAGGTCGATGTAAGTTTATTTACTAAAGCAACATATCTCTCTACTGAAGGTGAAGACTAGTATAAAAACTTCCCTGTGCATGAAATTCCTTGGTGAGAGTTTTTAGTCTAAAAAAATTACACCTATAATGTGAAAATTGCCAGTCTAATTCCTCAAAATTAAATGGAAGTACTTACTTTATTTTAGTAGGTGTTTTATTACCTACGAAGGTCATTATGCCCTTGTGTTTTCATGGTGTTTTTGGGTTTTAAGTTAAACCTTTTGTTTTATTTTCACAAGAGCCTTTCCAAAATGGCTAATTTCCACCAAGATGAGTGTAAAAACCCTGATGATCCTTGTTTCATCATGGGTTAAATTTTATTTTGGTTAAACATCATTTGGTTAAGTTTGGGGACTCCTAGGATTCGTTCCTTCATCGAAATGGTTTCAAAAATCGTCATGCTACTGACATGCAATAAATCCCTCTTATGGGTTTTCCTAGTCCTCAAGCAATCAATCAAGAACCTTTTGTGTCTCATAGCCATGATAATGCAGGTCCAAAAAACCTCTGCCATTTGGATGACTTTTATTTATGTGATGAAACCAAGGTTAAAACCTCTACTTTTGTACCTACTTGTGTAACATGAAGCATGACCAAGAAATTAAGGCTTCAACACATTGAGTTGCAATCTGAATCTGAGGGATGATATTGAGTCGGCTCTCTCAGACTATAATGGTCATTCTAAACCTGCATAGAAGGAATAAAATAGTCAAAGCTATCTAGGCCTTCAATCTTGAACCAAAAGTAAATAGATAGCTCGAAAAATATCCTAGGCACAATGAAATAGGGGTATGAAGTTCCCAGTCAAACAAGTTTATGTTGATCTCAATTCTCTCGAATAGCCTATATTGAAAAAGAATAAACCTCAACCAGATCACAATTTTGAAATTTTCGATGACAATACTCATACTTGGGATGGTGATAAAAATTATGACTTAGCCATTACCAATATAAGGTTGATTCAGATAGGTGTACATAGAGCATGAATTGGCAACAACTCTATTCTGTCTTGGTTCCTTATCCGGAGCATAGAATCCAACAAATTCATTAGGAAAATAACCAACTAAGAATGATGGAATGGATTAGGTAAAATAAAAAGGATATCAAGGCTTCTAGATTGGAGGAAAAACTGTAGTCATCAGACACTCATATTATTGTTAAGTCTATCAATATCAAAGTAGTAATAACTTCATATTCTCAAGATCAAATCTCAGCTCAATAATAGGATCTCAATTGTTTTTTTACAGTTTGGAGGTTTGGAAAGGTATGCTTAGTTTTTTTACTTACTTTGTTAGCTTTGAATGCAATTACAAAATCTGGTATTTTGTAGATGCCTTAAGTTAATAATAACAGAACTTATTGATCTCGCTTTCGATTTGTAACAGGTATACCTTATCTACCAAATACTAGCATTTCTTCTCACGATGTTGGATGTTATGGATAAGGCTTAGTTGTGAATATCGTGTTAGTGAATTGTCTCATTTTCTTTCAAAAATAGTTATGATTCGACTCGAGTGGTCATGACAGTAAAATTTGTTCTTATTTTTGGGACACTCCTTTTATTTCTGGGATTTTGTTTTGAGTATGAAGGACTCATTGGCATATATAGAGCCTCAATTTTTAAGAAAAAAGGGGGAGGATGATAATGAAATATGGGTGAATATGGAACCTTTCAAATACATTGGGTTATCGTAATCCTTGGTTTTGTTTGAACGAATTCAACAAATCAAAAGCTAACTATATATGATTACTCAAGATCCATGGTTACTTATGAATGTCTTTCTGAATTTTTTGTAACTATGTCTTCGGAAATTTTAAAAGATTAACATTTTTTATTTTCTTACCATGATTTGGAAAACAACGTTAATATATTTACATATTTCCTTACAATGCTAATTTTGTTTTAGACTTATTTAATTGTATTTATCTTTATGTCGTTTTCTTAAGAGATACATTCAATTTTGCATTACTCAGATCTGAATTCTTAAAATGGTTTTTGGGAATTTAGGTTTCTCAAGTTCGTGATCCACGTTAAAATGGAATTAATACTCTAACTGTGATAATTTCCTTATTCTTTACAATATTTTATTGCTTATCTATTGAACGATTTAAAGCTTTTTAAGTGTTGAAAGATTTACTTTTCAAAAGGAATTGTTATGGTCATTTCGTTTGCCTCGGTTGGGATATTATAGATATCTTCATTTGCATTTATTCTTGATTTGAAACACGATAAACAAGTTCAAAATTCTATGCATTTGTTTTAAAAGTTAAGGGAATTGTACGATTATGATTTTTTTTTGTCTTTAATCAAAAGTTTGCATTAAGAATTAATTGCATTTAAACTATAGTTACATTTATAGTTTAAATTAAATAATAATTGAAATATTATGCATTACATGCATAGGATCTAAACTAGAAGTTGTCTCTAAAAGTGCAAGAATACACCGAAGGTATAGAATATTGGTAATTTCATAATTAATTAATATTGGTAATCTACTTTATAAAATTAAAATTTAAGTAAGGCTTATTTAATTGTGCATAAAAGGCTTTTTAATATAATTAATTTAAAATGAAAACTCTTGAAAAGATACAATTGTTGGAGTATTTGAAAATATGATTTCATATTCTAATAAAGAATAATTTTTTAAGCTAGATTGAGATTAATGAGAAAAAAAAAAAGAGAAATATTGATTTAGTTTACACATGTTTATTTTCAATTTTATGTTAGTTCATAAGGAATAATTTATTTTATTTCATAAGGAATAGTTTATAAATGATAATGAACATTTTTAAAAGAAGGTTTAGAATTTTTATTTATATATAAATATCTGTTTTTAATATGTTTTGAATTTATTTAAAAAAGAATTTGTATCAACATAACAATTTTAATATTTCATTTAATTAGTTATTCATAAATCTTTTTAATATTTCTACTTATTAAATGTTTGCTCACAACCATGTAAAATTATTTTTCCAGTTCTTGGAGACTACAATATTTTATATTATAATTAATGTTTCAAGAGCATTAGTGTAGAACCTAAACTACAACTTCTCCAATTTGACAATCTTTACAAAATCAGTTGTAGGGACAAACTTACAGATAAATTAAATTTAGGTGATGTGTTTGCTCAATAATCTAAGAATAACTTGTAATTACATTGTCAAGTTATTCACATGGTTTTGCCGTCATTTCTATTTTATGAAATGGTGCGGTTTTCTTGTTCAGATCACCACTTTATTAATATGTAAACATTTTCATTAAACTATTGCTAATGAGACCCTTTTTTCCATATCAAGGGATGTTTAGCCAAAAGTAATCTATAACCACAAAATTATCTACTCTGGTTGGCATTTCAAGAAATCTATATCTTAGCAATGCTGGTAGGTGGCAGCCAAAAGTTGGATGTAATGCTTGATTACAAATTTTCATTAAATTGTTTCTAACTAGATCCTTTTTTCCATTATCAAGGGATGTTTAGCCAAAAGTAATCTATAACCAAAAAAGTATTTACTCTAGTTGGCATTTCAAGAAATCTATATTTTAGCAATGTTGGTAGGTGGCTGCCAAAAGTTAGATGTAACGTTTGATTATTAGAACTTAAATGACATAAATTAAATGTCCAAGTTCCAGGTTCCTCTCATCAAGTAATTAGTAATGGCGTAACTATCCTGTAAGGTAGGAAAAAAGTGGCATTATAAAGAGTTTGTTAAGCTATAATTTCATCTAGCTATGGGAGGCTTGTGTTTTTCAAGATAAAGATTTTGTTAAGCTAGAATTTCATTTAGCTATGGGAGGCTTATGTTTTTCTAGAGGAATAAAATCCTAGAATTTTATGTAGGTTTACACTGCATCTTCGGTATATTCATGTCATTGATTAGTCAGTCAAGAATATCAAAAAACCTAAAACAAATAATTATGTTTGCATTTCAAGAAGGAAAGGTAATGAAATGCTTGCTTATAGGTATTGCAGATGCGAGAGTTGAGATATATTGGGTGAAAATGTTCCACTCAGCTTTTTGTGTGGCAAATCTCTGCACATTAAATGACAATATTGTTCACTGGATAGAAAAAATAAAAAAATGGAAAAGCTATGTTATTGATGTCATTCTGATCGCAATAGCGCAATCCAAAAATAGCTTTGATTATTATATATATATAAGGAACAATGTGAGGGAAAACTTACAACCTGACTACATGGCATGAGCAATCGCATGTGACATGTAACCAAGTGCAAGGGTATTATATTTCCTTTTCCCAGCTTGCTAAAACTTTATTCGGATCTTGCAAAGTGCTTTTCACTGCCATTAATGCGTCCCCTGTTTATCATCGAAAAAACATAAATTCAATCTGTTACTCATTCATAAAAATTGCAGAGTATAGGAATCTACAACCAAGTGTAAGGGTCTTCTATGTCCTTTTCCGAGCTTGATAAAACTTTATCCGGATCTTGTAAAGCGCTTTTCACTATCATTAACGCGTCCCCTGTTTATCATTGAAAAAACATAAATTCAATCTGCTGCTCATTCACAAAAATTGCAGAGTATAGGAATCTACGAGGGATAGAGGAATCTATAAAAAAAAACAACATTCATTATTTACAATGGTTTGGACAGCAATGATGCATGGTAAAATAAGAAAAAATGCAAGCTTGTACACGATCAAATCAATGTCATCTCTGAACAATATCCACCGTAATAAAATGTTGGGAGCACCTACATTGTCAACTGGTTTTGAGGCCAGTTGTGCTGGGAAAGGCTGGACGTGGCATCAATTACATACTATTTTCCTTAGGGAGTGAAGTCGTCTCGACTTGACGTTTCCATGTATGCCTAAAATGGAGTCAAAACAACGGTGGAAAACAATGACGGTGGAAAACAATGACAACTGTGGCTGGAATCAACGATAGAAAATAAAAAGGTTGAAAAAAGTCGGTGGTGAAGTGTTTCAAAAGAATACACCTTCGGTGTAATAATGTATTTGTTATTTATTTATTTTTTCTTTTTAATATATATATATATATATATATATATATATATATATATATAAAAGTTTGGCATTACTACATCTTCATCATGTTCAATATATCACTGGGATCAAGGCTGAGAATTGAATCTGTGAGTTCACATCAAGGAGTGCCTTAAGAGATCCCAGATTTGATAGACCTTAAGAAATCCATAACTTAGTAAACTTTAAGATACTAAATTTGAATTTCTCAATATATTAATTTAAATAATATTGTATCTAACTTCTTTTTTTAAGTGAATTAAAATTTAAAATTTAGTAATTAATAAAAATATTGAAAGTGGATTTCTCTAATTTCTCCAATATCTCATATAATTTTAATTTATAAAAAAGATATATAAAAATATTGTTAAGTTAGGAATTTTTATAATTAAAATTTTAAAATGACATGTTGGATTATGAATTTATGTTATTATTGTTCATTTAAATAATTAATTAAAACTTTTTTAATGAAAATATTTATGCAAGTAATTTGTTGTTTGTGTTTTTGAGTTAGAATGCTGAGATAGATTTGGGATGAGTAATGAATATACATGAATTTAAATTAAGCGTAAAGTGGCTTTTGTGCCCATGTTAAGCGAGAGCAACATTGTTGATGGCGTCAGGGTAACTCTTAAATACTACGTATATCATCTTGCAATGGAAAACCTTAGCATGCTCGGTTAAGGGACGCGTTTAAAGCCAAAAATATAATTCTACCCAGATGATTACAAAGAACACATATGAAGAGACAGATGCAAACATCATAGTGGAACAAGTCCTCGATTTCAAAAGCTGGACCATAACAACGTAATGGCTTGGTAGGAGGTATATAGGGTGTCCATAATTTCCAAAGTAGTCCCACCTATAGAGATTAAACTTATCCGCTAAAAGAGGAGATTGTCAAAACCATTAATGAGGGGCTCATGTTTGATATCCAAAAATTAAACAATTATCTCGATTCTTGAAATACGATTAAATCCCATGATATTTATAAGCAATGCTTCTTTCATGAATCCTACTCTCGTTTGTCATGGAGGGTTTTAGGCAGATTACGTACATGTTTTTTTAAAAAAATTTAATGTATTCGACTAAATCATAATGATCCACATCTTGCCCATGCGGACTAATGGAAAAATGATTTTTTTAGCAGTGGAGATATAAAATGGACAAATTGTCTTGGAGTACTTGAGTAGCTAAAGCAATCTACTAATGTGTTATTGGTGGAGAAAAATGGAATAATTTTCTATGTTTTTAGGGTTTTCATCGGACAATGTTACCGAACTTAATGTCATCGTCCCAAGATTTGAAATAGAGTTTTGTTTCTCAATATTTATTCGTCATAAGTTGTAGATATGTATTCCTCCATAAGTTTAAGTTGTAGATAATGATATGAGAGCCTTGTTCTCCAATTTTATCTAACACATCGAGAAATTATTGTTCTCGTTGAATACGACAACCATTCATGAATGACATTTAAAAGATTATTCCCTGTGATCTTTATTTCTCTCGTTTTTTCATCCTTTGCGAGTCAACTTATCAAATGTCTCTTTCAATACTTTATAATTGAGAATTGGGACAATGGTATCTCTTTGGTTGGTTTGTGCTATAAATGTGTAGGAGAGAAACCCGAAAGCGGCAATTGAGGATGAAGGGAAAATGGTGAAGACCACAACATCTTCTCCTAATCGCGTGGTGGTCGCCTTCAAGCCACTCACGGTTGAAGCTGGGTGGGGGAAACCCTAGTACAGTATCAACAACGTGCCTTGTAGAAACGAGGGAATTTAGTAACCGATATGCTTGGAAGAGGCAAGCGATGGAGTTGTTTTCTCAAACCAATGGTGGAAAATTATGACAATTGTTTTCTTGAACCAACGACTTAAAACAAAATGGTAGATGAGGGTCGGCGCTTAGGAGTTTCAAAAGTAAACATATGCCGCATGCCTCCTTCAGCGTCGCTAATCGTAATTGTTTTCTCGAAACAATAGTGGAAAACGATGACAATTGTTTTCTTGAACCAACGGTGTAAAAAAAAACAGAAGACTAAAATGGGTGCTGAAGAGTTTCAAAAAGAAACACCTTTAGTGTAAACAGCAGGCAACGTGCCTCTTTTGGTGTGATTAATGATAGTTGTTTGCTTGAACCAATGATGGAAAACTATGACAATGGTTTGATCGAACCAATGGTGCAAAACAAAACGGTTGACGAAGGTCGGTGGTGAAGTGTTTCAAAAGAATACACCTTCAGTGTAAACATTCTTTTTCATTCTAGTTACATAAGTTTCAAGTCATTTTCCTATTTTTACGCTGTAAGGCATTATTATTTGAAAACAACTTTGTTGATGTGCATCATGTCATAATGTGAAACCATTAGATTATATGTTAGACGATTGAAACATATTCACGTCGTTCGATGAAAAAAACATTAGTAGTTGCAAATATTTAGTTAGTGGAAGGTTTCTAGGGCTTCTTTTTATTCGGGAATCGGTAGGGGAAAAACTCAAGAAGCTAAACTCGTCATTACGCTTGCGAGCTTCCATACTGGATTATGGCATTTTTTGGATTATGGCATTTTTTTCCCTTGACTCCCTGTGAATTTGGGCACTACGACGATTCCACAAGAGCTCCGGGAATTTGAAGAATGTAACATATATCTAGTTCGATAATAATAATCTTTGCGGCCAAATTCTTGAAAGCTCGCGGACTTGCCACTACCGGAAGGGCTATCGATCATATCGGAACAATCTTACAGGGACCATTACGCGAAGCTCGAAGTCTATCTAAATTCAACATGCTTTGGAAGTGTCGGAAAAGTCACTTTCAATGGCCACTGCCCGAAGACATGTGCGAGGAGGAAACCCGCGAGTACTTTCTTGCTCTTGGCAATTCTTTTCACAGGAGAATTGCCTCTCTCATACTGGGGCTGCAAAAGCTTGGTATGTTTCGTAGTCAATAACAATAATCTCGCGACGAGTGCCCGTGGAATGCGAGTCACCTTTAATGTCAATATTGTTGATCTAAGTTTCAACAATTTTGTGGGCGAAATCGATCTGCCGAGATCGAGAATGCAAAGAATTTATCCCAATTGGTCATTCACAACAAGAAATTCTCCGGCAACTTGGTGCCGAGATTGGCATGGTGGTACAATTGGTTAGAATTGAAGCGAATAACAATCAATTTATCGGTCCATTGCGAGAGATATGCTTTCTACACAATTGCAGATTGTTGTGTGGTGAACCCTGTGAGGGATGGAATGAATCTCACTCCTTATGAATATGTTGGTTGCGAGCATGGGGTAGCTCCAAAGTAGATGAAGCCTTAGGATTAAGTTCGCAGTATTCCAAATAATGGTATTCTAATCGTGTTTGAGTTCATAGGGTGCTCTCCTCTCTCGGTGGGGCCATCAGGGGTCAATCCCTGAACATAGAAGCTCATTGCTGATGCCATGAATGTATCCTTGACAATTCACGAGGTCTGAGCAGACAACTACGACATGAAAAAACATTACAAGTATGTGAGCACACATGGTGTAAATTATTGGGCTCACGGCTTTGAGCGAGGATTTGGAGAGAGTATGCCGGGATCACTTTAAGAGAAGGTGCTTTGGGGTATTGGATTTGGATTGAGTTTCGAGGGTTGTAGCACTTAGTCCAAGCTTTAGGAAGCTTGCTACGGAACATATTGTCTCCGCATACAAGAGAACCTACGGTAGGGGCAATTTTGTTGGATTATGATGGTACTATGATGCCTCGGACTTCTATCAACAAAACACCAAGTCCACAAGTAATATCTCGTTGTAAACAACTTATGCAATGACCCTAAAAATGTTGTCTTTATTGTGAGTGGAAGAGGTCGGAAATCTCTCGGTGAATGGTTTTCACCTTGCCATAAGTTAGGGATTGTAGCGAGCATGGCTATTTCATGAGGCAATCTCTTGACACTTATTTTCTCATGTTTTTTTACCAATTGTAACATAGTTTTATGCTTGATCTCTAATTTATCATGACTTCTTTCTTCTAAATTGTTTTTGTATGGTTCGAGTGGAACCAAGATTACGAATGGGAAACAACGCTACCCCAATCGCGGACTTTGATCGGAAGAAAACAAGCAGAGCTCGTTATGAAATTATATACTTTGAAACTACCGATGGTTCTACCATAGAAGCTAAAGAAACTACTTTGGTTTGGCATCATCAGGGATGCTGATCCGGATTTTGGATCATGCCAATCCAAGGAGATTTTAGATCATCCGGAGAGTGTGCTTGCAAATGAGCCTCGTGGAGGTCAAAAGTGACGACATATTGTTGAAGTTAAACCCCAGTGCGGAAAGTACTTATATATGTGAGCATCAGAAATTGTTCGGTTGTTTTGTTGTGAAGTAGGTTTTAGTATTTACACACATTTGATTTGGAATTTACGGGGTGTTAGTAAGGGTTTGGTAGCACAACAACTTCGTCAACAATGGTTGAAAGAGGAAAGACGCCGATTTTGTTTTGTGCATAGGAGATGACGGATCCGATGAAGATATGTTTGCGAGTATTGCAATGGCACAACCATCTATGGCCTCTATAGTTGAAGTGTTTGCTTGTACCGTTTACCGTAAACCGAGTAAAGCAAAGTATTATTTAGATGATACTTGTGGAGGTCATGAGAATGCTTCGTGGTCCGGCTACGCTTTCCGATGTAGCAACAAAAAGTCTATCTACTCAAGTTGCTTTCGAGAGCCGAGCATTGAATGGGTAGGTCAAACCATATCTTTTTTCCGCCAAGTCTTTCGAGTTCCGGTTGTGCCTTTTAAATTGATATCCAAGGCGCATGAAAAAAAATTCAATATTGTCGAACGCTTTTGTGGGGAGATGGGTGAATTTATCTGCCTCATTGGAAGGAGTAGCATTTTGTATATGGTTAATGGATCCGGATGGTTGATTCAGAAGCATAGGACTACAAACAATCCTTGAAGTAGGTTGATATGAGTGTGTCGGAAGCATTAGTAGTGGGGGGTGGGGTAAATCGGATTATGTTTATTCCAAGCACGGACAGAGTACCTTGTATTTTTCCCTCCAGTAAATGTATAAAATTCGACTGCTTATTATTGATTTTTTTTCAAAGGTTAGCTTTAGAAATTAAGAGCATTCCACTACATTGAAAATCCATTATTTGCATGTTTACCAAGTATGTTATATGTCAATTGTTTGTGTCATATTGATTCTCACGACTCACCTGAAAGTACTAGTAGACATGAGATCATGTTCAATGTTACTCGGTAGAAAACACACATGGGTGATTGTTGAAACTTGAATGGTCCTCTATGCTTGAGAAGATCCCGACACTTGGTTATGATCTGCTAGAAAATCCGATTTTTAGGGGTAGCACATACAGACGAATTATATTTGCCACAAGGTATCATTTTTCCTGAGCAATCGGAAAATCATGCCCTTGTGTACTTGTATAGAAGAGAACCCCACATTGAGGAGTTAATGTTGCTTTTCTCCTTTGCAACTTACTTTCGAATAGTCAATGACGACCGACTAATTTCTCTATTTATACACGGATCTACTAATGTTTAATTACTTGATATGTTATTCAAATTTTCCCGTGATATATACCTTCTATCAAAACTTCATATATTTGTATCAAGTAGCTTGTAGCCTTGGAATGTTTTTGGGCAATTTGAACTTCTTTTAACAAGTCTGAAAATGAGATCTTTACGCATGAACAAATGCGGGTACAATATCCGTAAATAAACTAAATGAACGTAAAAGAAGTGATACTTTTATTCTCTATAAATGGAATGCTTCACAGTTGGATGTTTGTGATTACGGTTTATTTGCTTCCCTTCCTATCGCACTCTAAAATCGAGCATCAATTTCACTTTGCCATTGGAACAAGGTGAAATTATTCTTGATCCTATCCAAAGCTCGAATAAAAATTAAGTCTAGACTTCTCTTAATCTCTTTTCGTTTTACGTAGTCAGTCTAGAGCATGGCTTGTTATACTATAACGAGTTGCGGGTGTGGATAAAATTCAATCGAGTGCCTTTTTTAACCCAAGAATGGGTGTTGAGCTCTCTTTCCATCTTTGGTTATTTCTTTGCCTCTCGCAATAATGAAGTGTGTATGGTAGTTCATGGCTATAAATGGTTTCTCTCGAGTCCTTGTATAGATTGTTTTTTTAGATGAAATGCACATTTCTCGAAACCCACCAGGTACTCCTCATTTCCCGGGATGGTACTCGGGAGTAAAAAGATCGGTTGCGGTTTGGCAACCTAACATGGTAGGGACATCAAGGCCCACGATATTCACCGTGGCGACTAGCACTAGGGGACTTGATTCCGTGACTCGATCGCTCGAGTTAACCCACCGGGCTAGGTTAACCCACTTGGCTAGGTCTTTCATATAGTTTGAATAATCATATACGCAAATTATTTCTTCATCTTGGTAAATTTCTATGTTTAAAAACCCGTAATATATCGCAAGTTTTATTTTTTTCCAAATAAATAAAATAGTTCTCATATTCATAGTAATTGTTTCCATCCTTGAGGATTTTTGGGTCTTTTTCCCCCGTTGCGAGAGGAAATTTGCGAGTGCTTCGATGTTGTCTTGGACTCGTGTAAAGGATCGTTGAGTCAAAACATCTTCCGTCTTTACTTATTTTCTAAGAGATGTTTGATAGTTGGCTTTCGAGTTCACACTATTGTCTGAAGACTAAAATATTCTCCGTATGGAAGTTATGGATAATTGGGGTCTCAAGGGTCGGATCGCTCTCTTGCTTTGCTCTTGTGGAATAAGTTCATCAAGTTTTAGAGTTAAACTCGGAAGCTTTATGATATTGTAGAGTTCATGTTACTTGTTTTCTGGATAATGGGGTTTGACAAGGTTTAGTTGAATATTTGGTTTCGAACACTCGTTGTTCTTTGGCCAATTTATGGGCCAAATAATGGGTGCATGTGAACCATGACCCAGAGTAATGATTTTGCTCGACTCTCTAGCTTTGTTCTTGCGGGAATCAGTTCATAATGATAAAAAAAATTTAGGGCTCAACCCGAATAGAGTCCATGTTCATTTTCCTTGCTTTCTTTGATGTTATTTAACTGGGGTTTTAAGTTTGTTGTTATTTAATTGGGTTTTTATGTTTGATCTATTGGGTAGTATCAAATCTTTATTATTCACTTCCCTTTGATACACGAAAGAAATTGTGTTGAGAGTCTACAAGTTCCATATAATGAATTTGCAAATTTTTACTTTGCTGACTTTCTCGAGGAACATTTGTAAGATGCTTCTATGCTCCGAAGGGGGAATTGATTCTATTGGGAAATTTCACTACATTGTTTGGATGCAATACATGTTAAAGAAGCGAGCCTCCGATGCAAGGGGGAATTGATTCTATTGAGCAATTTCACTACATTGTTTGGATGCAATACATGTTAAAGGGATGCACTTTTACTAATCTACTGCCACTTTGGGTTTTCAGTGCGGGAACCACCGTGTTTAAGTTGTTCTGCTTTTTAATTTACGTGTATCCCTCGGACCAAAGCCAAAATTTGGTTCCAATTTATGTTAATCTTAATCCTAATCGAAATCTGTATAAGCTTGGTTTTCTTAACTCGTATGCCCTTCGATTCTCGGTCTATGACATCCAGGATAAAGATGATCATGGTAATGGTTTTCCCATTAGAATAATAAATTCTTGATTATTTTAATTTCTTGTGGAGGTTAATTTGGCTATGACATCCGGGGAAAAAATGGCGACATGAGTTTTGGTTATCGTGAATGCCCTGTAGACGGTAGCTTTTATGAGGATGTAAAATATGCGAACATATTTGTGTGTTTCCTATTGTGAAGATGGGAATTAGGTTTCTTATTGTTTTATTTGTAGAAACGAATTATTCAGGGTGGTTTTGCCCCTATTTGCAACAGACTTACAGAAATTTTGATACATTGTAGATCAGAAATAGAACGAAAATTTGTATCCGTTATTGACTTCATGTGGTTCGGGATCAAAGCATCCGAGGGTGCACATACGGATTGTACCATAGCATGCTCTGTTAGCTTGCAAAACCCTTCCGAATTTTACCACACTTTCATTTTCTTATAAACCAGAGTTTTTTGTTTGTAGAATGCAAAGTCATTTCTTGATTCCCTTCGGGAGGGTATAGGGTGTGAAGATCAATATGCGCTCTCTCAAGGCAAAGTCATTCCTTTTTGTCGGCATTAATAGCTAAGTATTTGCGGCATTTTCAATGGTTCGTGGCAAAACTTCATACTTTTGCAATTGTTATACTCGATCATCATTTAGAACATTTTGTTTTAATTAGGTGTGTACCGCTTGGCCATTTTAAATCAGACTTCCATTTTTATCTTCCGTCCTTGAAAGTCCCGGATTGCTGATCTTAGTCCTCACTAATAAGGTGAAATATAAGAGCAGATGCGAGATTATTTTTGGGATCCCATCTCGCATAATTCACAATTGACGTCTTACTCATTGAAATTGTTTGTTGTTAACAGTCTTTGGAAACATATTTTATGTGGTTGTGGTTGGCACTATAAGGTAAATTTTATGCGAGAACATGACGAAAGATTAAGTTTCAAAAGTAGGGTTTTGGACTATACACTCTGAAAGAATTAAATAAGACACCAAACTTATGACCGGATCTATTTGCCTCTAGAAATTGAAAATGCTTGTAACAATTGCGAAGGTTTACAAGCATGTTAAGATGTGAAGCAATTACATAATTATATTCAATGGTATTCTTTGAGTCGCAAGCTTCAAATTTTTTAGACGTGTTGAAGTCGGGTTGGATTGTAGGACTCGTTTATTTCAAATGATTGGATCAATTAAACGTTGCCCATATTATTTCGTCTTTTTAACATTGTTGGAAGTTTCGGTGCTATGCTTTGAATTTGTCTCGGCTTCTTGTTGGCGAGTTTCGGTGTTCATCGGTATTGCTTGATCCCAAGCTTCACTTTTTGGACGTGTTGAAGTCAGAGTTGGATTGTAGGACTAATTTATTTCAAATGATTGGATCAATTAAACATTGCCGTAGTATTTGGTCTTTAACATTGTTGGCGAGTTTCGGTGCTATGCTTTGGGCTCTCTCGCTTCTTGTTGGTCGTTTCGGTGTTCATCGGTATTGTCGATCGTAAGCTTCAATTTTTTGGACGTGTTGAAGTCGTGTTGGATTGTAGGACTCGTTTATTTCAAATCATTTGATCAATTAAACGTTGCCCATATTATTTGGTCTTTAACATTGTTGGCAGTCTCGATGCTATGTTTTGGGTTGTCTATAGCCTCTTGTTTGCGGTTTTCGATGGTTTATGTTTTGTTATATGTATTGCGCGTTTTTGTTCTACCTTGTTTTTTGTTCTTCTTTTTTTCTTACCTTGTCCTACCTTGTTTTTTGTTCTTGTTGGCGCTTCGGTGGTGGTTTCTATTTTGGTTACGAGATATTGGAAGTTGTAATGTCGTGCTTGGGTTGTTTTTCTTGGAATTCTTATTTTTTAAACAATCACATTATTCTCATGGAAAATTTCGTTGCACTTCAATGATATTTTTTCTCTTTTCGTTCCTGTGAAGTAGTGTCGTTATAATGGCAAGAATGGCCCACCGCAAAGAACATTTTAGATTTGGAACTCTTTTTTGGCTATTGCGGAGACACACTTAAAATCCTGAAGTTTGACAGCTATAAACCAGACCTTCAAAAAATTCTGCGAAATTTCTATTATTTTCCAAACTACTTTATAGATATTTTAGAATACCCTATTTACAACCAGCAGAGCAGTTGTGAGAGTGGAAGAATCTGCTAGGTGTTCATGTCAATCTGCAAAATCTATAGGTTGAGGTGGGTGGGTGCATATGGGAATATTCAGCCGTTCGATGAAAAAACAATAGTAGTTGCAAATATTTAGTTAGTGGAAGGTTTCTAGTGCTTCTTTTTATTCAGAATCGGTAGGGAAAAACTCAAGAAGCAACTGCCATTGCGCTTGCAGAGCTTCCATACTGGATTATGGCATTTTTTCCCTTGACTCCTGTGAATTTGGGCACTGGTTGAAGGATTTCCCTTTGGGCAGTGTGTCAGACTCCAGTGCAGTGCAGCTCAAAGTGAGGACTGAGAGATACTCTACCCTTGTAGTGGCAGAGTATGCTTGATTCTTACCTTGCATACGGAGAAAAATCCTCGCAAAAATTTTTACAAATGCCCTGGTAAGGTAAGCTATTCAAGTCGTACATTATAAATTTCACAGGTTCAGTTCATAACATATCATGGGTTTGGGGATTAATTTCTTTTATCACTCTGATCTTGATTTTTATGGAATGATTATAAGAGAGATACTTGAAATCTGTTGCGCTTTGATCCCGTAGGTTCGAACCCTGTTGTCGACGATTTAGATTTTGTAGTGTTGATTTTCCTGGTTTGTATTGGTTACCTTACATTCAGTTAACATAGATATATGAATAATGATTCTAGCCTTTAGGGGATGCAGAACATTTTGTTACTAAATTACCTGTGTGTTTATTGAAAGTGTTAGCATAAAGTAAGTGAATAAAAATGACATAATCATCTTTTAATATCATGAACATATTAACCTGCCCACATTGAAAGCTTCAAAGGCTTAACGTTTTTTTGTTTTTACAGGTGGTGGACATATCTGCTACAAAGACAGTGATGAAGCCAAGGTGAGAGCCAAAAGGAAGCAGCTTTCGGAAAAGGCCTTGGACATAAAAGAGCTTTGTGGGTCGGGGGACATTTGGTGGGGTGTCAGAGGACAAATGAGAGACAACTTCAACCATAGCTTTGAGATGATCTTGTGTGCTGAGCATTTTGAGAATAGCAAGTTTGTGGAATCTGTGCTAGATCTGCACTGGGAGGTTCCACCTGTAGTTGGTCCATCACTTACACATCAAACAAGATATGACTCTGCCCATTCCTCCGAACCAGTTATTCCAGATTATCATAAATATTTATTTAGACAATTTGGGTTGAGTAGCCTGAACAACACTGTGTTCAATGGATACACACAGATGGTGTATGTTCAAATATCAGATAGTTCCTAACATTAGGTAGGAAATATGAAATGTCATTTTTTGTGTGGCACAATACTAAATAGCCATGCCAGATATTTTTTGTAGGTGTTAAATTTGGGAAAGCCCACTAAGTTGTTGGTTGTATGAAAAGATAAAAAGTTGATATATACCTCTTTGTAGATTTTTGTTAATAACTCTTACATGTGGGGGGTTTTCATTTGATAAGCTCAGTAATGTGAAATGCTTCCAGCTGTAAATAAGTTTCCTGCCAAACTGATAATCCAATTTTCTGAAAATTAGAGTCACTTTGCACTGATATTGAAAATCAGGCCGGAAGATAAATCCCCTGTAATTACTGTGTATAATAATAGAAGAATCCTTTCTGAATTCGTATTCATGCTTGAATTATGTGGTACGGGATTGGTTGATTTCATCCCTGGTCGAATGGCTTTTAATAAGGAATTGTATAGGAATAGTGTAGTGGAATTCTGTATTGGAGACTAATTGTAAAGTTAATTACCAAAGATTTTTCCTTCCCATCTTTTGATATCAACGTCTATTGGGAAAAAATTAATGTTACTTTTGGGGTAGATTTAATACTGAGGTCTGTAACGTACACATTCTAAACATAAATATAAGGTCACATCAAATTAATTATAGTTGCTTTCTTTCTAGCTTCTTCCTTACGACGTTTCCTTTGCAACATTAGGTGCAATTGCTAGTTATATGTATATTATATTTATTGTACAATTTGTATATCATTTATTGTCTTCTAGATTGTGCATTAGTAACTAACTATGTGCTAACTATTGACTCTATCATTATTATATTATATCATATTAATTTTTTAATGTGCAATTTAGGTATATTAACATAAAAAATTAACCATAGGTTAGATGTACATATAAATTTGGGTTTTAATCTAGCATTTCCATACCCTCTTTTCTTCGCAAGAGGAAGAGAGTCATAGGCTAACAGATACTTTAAACCGATTAAGAGTGGTTATTAAATGGCTTAGGTTGTGTAAAGAAATTTGGTCCAAGTCACATCCCCTTGTTCACATATGATTCAAAATACACCTCAACAAATTCTAGATATTAAAACAGTGGAAACTTAATTTTTCAAAGCCTAGTTAGCGGATTTGGAGATATTAATTAGAGAATTTGCAAATAATGTGGTTTGAGATGATATTAGAATACATTAAATTGAAAATATTTGATTAACATAATTTTTCAAACTCAAAATGGGAGAAAAATAATTGTGCATGATATGTTGATTTTGTCTTAAGGTTTGATAAGCCGCAAAACACTATAATTTTTAGTCAAATTTGTCTTACTTCAAGATTAGCCCACATTTATTGTGGCTATTACTTATACGATGGCTACTCCTTTATGTGATTTTCTCTATTGGATGGCAAAGTGAAAATAGAGTATGGAGGAGTTGAGGAGGTTTTCATTGTGTCTCCTCCGCACTCTCGTAATCCTTATGAGAAGATAATAGGTTTCATATTGAGGTAAAATTAGAGCATGATGGTGTGTTTTACATACTTGAGACATCCAAATCATATGCCATTCACACTTATCGATTGTTGGAAGTAATGGAGAAAGATATACTTAGATGGTTGTTGTGATGAGGATAGGATTGAGACTCTAATCTTAGATCTCATATCCTAATATCTAGGGAGTGGTTGAAACCATCCTGTTAGTGTGAAAGCCTATGTATTTGAGGCTCGTCTGACTCAATAGTAAGTGCTTGTATGAGTTTTTGTACACTCTCCAGGTATCTCAAATGGAGAGCCATTTAGTTATAGTTAATAGATTCAGTTTTTAACATGGTATCAGAGTTGTGGCAAAGGCAGCCTATCGCTACGTGAGTCAGCGGTGTTGGTTCCCACACGGCCAAGGATCTAGGTCAAAATTTGATGCGAGTTCAAGGTGGATTGGATTTCAATCTTGATGGAGGTTCTTTCACTAAATTGGATGTGGATAATCCATCAATCACTGTGCATATAGAAATGCCACATCCCTAGATAATGAACCATATACTTCTTTCTCTCTTTTCATTCCCTAGCCTGCTACATATGGTTGTTGGTGCAACGTGTAAGTGTTGGATCTGTGCAGATCCGAGTGTGAGAATCGCTTAGATGCACACAGAACTTTGAAGGTTCTAACGGAATCAACTACCTCAACCAATCGAGTCTGCGATGGGACTAAGGAGGATAATTGGCTACGTGAATCACAATGGAGAGGAAAAACAGAACTATGTGGCAGCGAGCAACTCGGAATGCTGCGTGAATACTGAGCCTAGGATCGTGGAAAAGATTTGCGCCTGTGCCACCACCACTTGTTGGAAAAACACGGAGAAATTGTTACATTTCTCTAATATATACGCAGAGGCCAATCCCGTAGTCCGGTTGGGTGGAAAGCATTTATTAAAAAAATATTAATTTATTTGTTGCATCTTATCAGAAATATGTGTCTTATCAGAAATTGCTAATTAAATGCATCAGAATTGGATATCGATAGCATTTCCAGCTCATTGAGAGGTCGTTTTTTTGCTCGCCAGAAGAGCTGAGGGCACTGAGACCTTCGTGGCATAAAAGCCATAGTGTATGAGGTTCCACTGTTGAAGAGCTGCCAAAGGGAGAAGTTTCCCACCTGCGTGGTAACGGGGTTGTTGGAGCTCATTGAGTGGAGTCGAAATATGTAAAAAAGATAAAACGAGAAAAGCTGGACTTTAACAACATGTCTATATTTTTAGATATTTTTTATTCTGATGATGATGGTTTTCTCATGTGGACATTTGGAGGCATTAGCATGGGTATTATTTTTTAGTCTGAAAAAATTTCAAAAAAACAATGTGGTCCTTTGATGGCCACAAGAATCAAGAGGCACAACCTATTGTGCAAGATCCTGATATTGAAGAGTCATGAGTTGATCTTCAGGAAGGATGTAAAGAGGAAAAATTGGTGAAGATCAATTGGACGAGCCACACAAAGATGATTGCAAAGACGTGGCAGAAGAAGACAAATCTAGAGAGAATTTAGATTATGATGATCTCATGAATATTTTTGTGTGTGTCAATGTTAGCAATGGCAACAAGGAAAAAGAAATGAAGTTTGAAGAGGAATTGAAATTTTTTGAAGCATGGCTTGAAACACCATGGCTTTATGAAATCAACACAGAAGTTGCATCAATAAATGATGAAGACATTATCGCTTATGTTCAGATGGTTGACAACAGAAATAGTGAGAGGGAAAATTCTTCTATCCAGCCCGTCATAATTTTGAGAAGGGCAAGAATAAGAATTCAAGCTTTCCATCACTGGGGAAGAAATGAGGTGAAAATACATCACTACCTCACGGGAAGGAAAGTGAAGATGAAGCCTCACCTCGGAATGAACAAGTATGGAGTCACAAGCATAAAGACTAAAATGAAAACCTCTATTACCAAGTTTTTATGTTTTTATGTAAGCCTAGCTGAGACTGAGAGTAGTAGGCATATGTTATTATTCGATACCCTTTCTCCATTAAGGGGAAGTGTTGTAAGTAATGGAGAAAGCTATACTTAGATGGTTGTTGTGATGAGGATAGGATTGAGACTCTAATCTTAGATCTCATATCCTAATATCTAGGGAGTGGTTGAAACCATCCCATTAGTGTGAAAGCCTATATATTTGAGGCTCATATAACTCAATAGTCAATGCTTGTATGAGCGTTTGTAAACTCTCCAAGTATCTCACCTGGAGATCCATTTAGTTATAGTTAATAGATTCAGTTTTTAACATCAACGTATATTGTATGATGAAATTTTTATTTTATTTTATCATGTCACGACTATGTGTTATCATTTAATAACAACTCCATCATACAATATGTTAACTTTAACATCTTTAAATTACACTAAGGATAGATATATTCACACACAAATGTGTTGTGCACACAATGAAGCTTCCAACAAATACAACATGTTGATGTCTTTATCATAATTTATGTGTATTCATTTCCTTCAAAAATCATCATATGTATGTGTGATGGGATATACATATATAAAGTAGAAAATCAAGTAAAAGTGCATCCTATGGAATTCCTTCACATCACAAGCATGTGGTATTAAACATTTGATAGCAGTTGCATCATACAATATTTGATCATGGCACAACAATTTGATACCAATTTTTTTTTTTTTCCATGTTCTATTCAATGAATTTTCTCAATGGAGAGTTATTTAATTATTATTATTATCCAATTTTAAGGTCACGGCTAAGTCAGACACCAATTGGTGTATAAGACTCCTTGCTTGTGGAACAAGAGACTCACCTCAGCGCGGCGATTTGAGTACTAAAACTATGGAGGCATACAAACTCTGCCCCTCTAGTTTTGAACCTGTGACCTTTTAGGAGGAAACACATGCTCTTAACCATTAGGCCCACTCATAACAATCACTTACCAATTGATGATACAAGTTAACCACTATTTGGAGCATGAGTGTGCAAAGTGATAAAATCACCATTGATAGTACAGGCAATGGGAACGCCATGTATCTTATCACCTCAAAATTTGAAGGTGGAATAGACATGAGCTTGTATTGTTTCGCATAGACCAAGCAAAGCTAACACAAGTCAAACAAACTGTCAAATAGAAAAAATATTCTCTATACTTGTCAAGCTCGAACTTTTTAATAATACCCTATCCTAGAGGTAGGATTTCAGGGAAATTATTTATTATTAATCTAGAATATATCAATAAATTTTGACAGACAATTGTTTATTCAGATTTTTCCTGAATCTATGACCAGTCTGGTGAATCTTCTTCTTTTTGACATTCAATAAAATCAGATTACATCGTTACTGGATGCCATAGGGACGCCTTGGAAAGATTAAAGTCTTCAATGTTTCTGGGAATTCTCTTGTTGTGATTATTGATTGTATTGAAAGAGGCTGATAAATTGTTGTGACCTCAGAGTTTTATTTGTGGTTTTTTTTTCCTCAATTCCCTGCTATCATTATTTATTTTTCACTGTGACATTATTTCTTGATTCAATGCATAGGAAGAATTGATGGTCAATTTCACCTCCGCACAAATGAAATCCACTGCACAATATATATATATATATATATTTTAGCAGAAAAAAACAACTGGTTTATATTTAGTACTAGCACAATAACCTTAAGTTTCTTCGGAAATATTCAGTGCATTTCCTATGAGTTTCTTCAGATAATACATCAAAATTACTTCAAAGTTCTTCGAAGTTATTTTCTTGAGCCTTTACATATATAAAATTTCGACTTAACAGAGTGTTAATAGTCTAAGTCATTATAGTGATCAAGATGTCAATTCTGTTCAGTATTAATTCTCCTTTTCCTCACAAAATTTTGCAGAGAAACCATATCCGATCATCGAAGTGATAGTTTCGATGCCAATTCTATGAGGTTGGATGATAACCTACTTCTTTTTTGTTGTGTTCCAAGGTCCTAGTAATCAGATTTTCATTCTATTTCTCAAAATAAATGTGACCAATGATTGGTCTCTTTATTGAGAGATGGAAATCTGGAAATGTTACAAAAAGTGCCCTTCCCGAATCATCAATTCAAGAAATTTGCAAAAAACAAAAGATTAAAAAAATATTACCATTCCCTGCGCTCCTTGTCCTGTTTCTTCAACCAACTCATAATGCATTTCTCCATATCTCTCAGATAGTCCCTTCTTTGATAGGCGATTTTCCAGTGTGTTCTTTTCTCTGTAGATGTGGGAGAAGTTAATAGTTGTGAACTTGGTATGCAGAACCTTAATTCACTCCATCCATCCATCGAGTTGGTTTGGATTCAAATGGGTGCCTTTTTTCAGATGTTCTATAAGTACCTATGAATCCCCAAATACAGAAAGTGAGTCAATGTAGAGGTGTTGAGAAAACCACAACAGTCCCTAGAGTTCCAAAATCTATGCTTGCATGTTTGTGCCTTGTCCACCAGACCAATGGATTTTGCAATGACATGTTAGGGAGAGCATCAACCACGCTCTGCAGCCGCATCTATGATTTTGTGCTGCCCCATAAAAAAAACTTGCAGGCTAGTGTATTTCATATGGTCGGTATCTCATGGACAAGTCCCAGGGAGTTTTCTGTTTGATCTTCAAATAACCCTAGATATGAAAAACCTGATTACAAACCTTTTCCAAAGTACTTGGTTGATCTTCAAAGAGCCACCTATTCCTGGTACACCACAAGCACCAATGATAAATTATGGGGATGTTCCTATAGGATTTCCTGTGCCCCGGCCACCATACATAACATGCCTCTGCACTATCGTATGTGGATGAATCTATGTGTAGCTGACTGCAGATCGTGTGGAGGACCTTCCTTGAAAAAATACAGTCATAAAAAATATGTTTATTATCTTCTGTAGCTCTCATATAGAGTCGGCATATCCTTGGCCCTTACATGCCCCTTATTTGTAAATTTTTCTAGGTGATATTCATCTCTTTCCAAATAAACTAATAGAAAATAATCATTTTAGTTTGAACTTTAAGTTTCCAAATTTCCTGGAACCAACAGGCTTGTTCCGAACCCACCAATTTTTTCATCATGATTCTATAATTTTCTCAAATCACTGTTATGCCTTTTTTAAGTTTTCCTCCCCAGGTGACTCGATCCCATCTTGTTGTTTTGATTAAACCCATACTTCTTAAAATCTCACAGTAGTTGTTCCACTCATATTTTAAAAAGTCTATTAGCCCCATTTGTCCCACTGAATGCCATTTCAGAATTCTCTCTTGCTAGTCCAGAATTTGTCTCATAAATAAGATACCTTTGCGATGGAGAAATGAGATCAACTCCCTGCATATGTTTGTATTTTGTGGATAATCCCCAAGTCCAGGATGACCAATGAGGACAAGTCTGCCATTTCCAAAGTTCCACCTAAGGTTCTCTTTAAATAGTGGCCATATTTTGATGAAACCGAACCAAATGGGTGAACCCTTCCACTCCTGTAAGTTGTCCTCCAAATATAAGTCCTCCGTCAATTTATGTTTGAGGTATTTAAAGTCTATTATATCCTTCCACAACCCTAGGGTATGAATGCATCGCCACAGCGACTTCATCAAGAGGCCATTTTCGAAAATTTTCAGATCTATAACCCCCCAACCTCCTAATTCTTTAGGCCTAGTTATCAGATCCCATTTGGCTAAGTGTTGATCAGCTCCATCATTAGACATATTTGGAGGGGTTAATATTCAGTTTTTTTCCTTCTTAGATCTCTTTTTCCTGAATTTATTATTATTATTTGGTTTTATGATGCTAGTATAGGTGGTGATTAAGGCTAACATACTCTGAGTGGCTAATATAAGGTTGAGTGTAGAAAATCACGAATTATTAATATTTTTTATAAGGATTTTATCATAAAGACTTAGAGGATACAGTAAAGAGGAATTATAGGAGTATTGTCCACCCTCAAAGGCAGCAAAAGGATCCCAAAGATTTTCTCCAGCAATTCAAATTCCAGAGGGAGCCAAGCAACTCAAAGAGTAGTGCACCCAGTCCTTGTTCTCTGAGAGTCAATTGGACTCAATCACCATTTTCTAGGGAGTTTTTGGTAGCTTCCCTGTAGAATAAATAGAGCAGAGCTAGAGCTAGGAAGAGTTAGTCTATTATAGTCAGTAAGTTGATTCCATTCAGAACTATTGTTGGGATCTATTGAGATTTTTGTTTTATTCAGGGATCAAACTTTCTGAGATGTATACAGTTATTATTTTATGAAATGAGCAGACTGATTTCATTCAAATGATTTAAATTTCAGAGCGCTAGGATCGTGGGTTAGGGCCCAATCTATGTGCCTCAGCTTATCTTTTTTTACTATCTTTTCCTTTTTTTCATTTAGCTAGTTTTTCTCATTTAAGTTAGATCTGCTTCTAGTAGTTTCATTGTTGTTTATTTTTTCTTCCAGTGTTTTAGTTTAAATCACACTTCGCACCATTTACCTTTTCTCCCTTAACACTTATCGTTGGTTTCTGCGATTGCGATATTTCGAAATAGAGCCCCTTTGTCGATCCCACCACCACATTTCCATTGGAAATTGCACTTCGCATCCTTTAGATTTTACCCTTAACACTTACCACTCGTTCTTGCGATTGTGATATTGCAAAATCGCAAATCGCACAGTTTAAATTTTCGCATAATACTTACCCCTTATTCCGCCGATGTGATAAATCTTCCATGTCACTCGTCGCACTTCGCACTTCGCAGAACTTACCACATCACAGATCACAACCCGCAACGTTTACCGCGTCGTCAATCTCACTTCGCACATTTTATTTCATTCTTGTTAATCCTTACCGCTATTCCTTTAAACTTGTGATATTGTGATTCGCGACCTGCCATGTCACTCATCGCACTTCGCACATCGCACAACTTATTTCATTCTTGTTAATCCTTACTTCTATCCCTTTAAACTTGCGAAGTTGCTATTGCGACATCACACATCGTAGCTTTTGTCCTCCACCACACTCTGACATCGCATTTTTGAGTTATGTCTGCTCCAAATTCATTTCTCACGCTATTATAAAGTTATATAAGGGTTTAACCCCATCTTTCCACTTCCAAACCTTGTTTCACGTGTTAAACCCCCCATTAGCCTCTTTTAGCCCTTTTCTTCCCTCCAAGCTACAAATTAACTCTTTTTAATTAAAATTAAGTCATGGATAGCCTAGTTGCATGGATAGAAACATGGTAGATAGATCATAGGATAAGTAGAATGCATTTATCCATTTAGCCAAGTTAAGTGTGTTTTAGGATTAGTTTCCTTTCTGCTATTTGTTTTCTGCAAATTAAATTATTTTCCTTCCTGTCATTTCTTTTCAACAATTTAATTTAGTTTCTTACAGCCATTTCCTTCCTACACATTAAATTAGTTCCATTTCTATCATTTCCTTTCTGCAATTTAGTTTAGTTTCATTGAAGTGTAATAGACTTCACTGAGAACCCCTAGAAGTAGCACCTTTTCGTAAAGCAGAAGAGGGTGACATGAACAGAATGCATCTACTGTGTATATAGCACTGTCACCTCAAAGTTTGTACAAACCCCAGGTTGATAAAGTAAAGTAGGGTAGCCCTTGGGAGTTGCAACACTCTTAGTGCAATACCAGGGCTCACCACTTTTTGGCGTCGTTACCGGGGAGGTGTTTAGTATATTTTTTGATTTTGTTTTAGCATTCCTTTCTGCTTTCCTTTATTTTCATGTAATTTCATAAATATTGAAAAAATACAAAAAGGTCTGATTTTCATGCCTCGTAGGACTAGGAATACTCAAAGACAAATCTTACCTAAAACCTACACATCACCTCTTGACCACCATTCACTCTTCTTCAATGGAAGTGATATTAAACCCCCTATAGGAGAGCCTTCTGAATATTTTGAGGATCCTATTAGGGAAGAAGAAAAATACCTTGTTTCAACTGAGGGACCTACTTCACCTATCTTAACCATGGCTGGGATCCAGAGATCCTTTCCCATAAGAGAGGCAGATGGGGAAACTAAGGTGAAAAACATTAGCCCCTCAGCTCTTCAACACTTCCATGGACTTACCTCTCAAGACCCTGAGACATTCATGTTTGAATTTGTTGTTGTTTTTAGGACTTATGACTACACCTATGATGATCACAAGTTGAAGCTATTCCCATCCACCCTTAAGGATGCAGCCTTGCGCTGGTTGATGGGTCTGCCTGGGGATAACATCACTACCTAGGCACAGATGGAAGATACCTTCAACAGCAAGTAAAAAGAATAATATAGGTCCAAGGAAACGAAGGATGAGATATTTAGGATGAATCTAGGGCCTGATGAATCCCTAGAATATTGAAGATAGGTTTCAATTGAAATATAAGAGAGTCAATTGTACTCTTGATCGTGACTCACTTAAACTTGTACTTCTTCGAGGGATCAATGAAGAGATTATAGAAACCTTGAATATGTTATTAGGATGAGATATCTACCAGCAACCCTATGAAATAATCAAAATTGTCTTCCGGAACCATTCTAGGGCATTTAGGAAGAAGGGCAGAACTAGCCAAAGTACATACAATACCCCTTACTCTTCCACCTTCATAAAACATGAGATTGGAAACATGATAGAGTACTTCAAGAGTGACATTTTTCACACTTTTGCTTTGCAAATGGACAAAATGCATGTCAAAAGGAAGCAAGAGGAAGAAGATAGAGCCCTGGCCATATTTTGTCCTAGATGTACCAGGAAGCACCCAACAAAATGAATTTCCACTGAATGTCATATAGGTTTGCTTAGCCTATGAAGAGAATCATTCCACAGACAAGTGTCCCTCCTTACCTGGACTTATATTTGTATATCAAGGTGGGGAAACAATGCCAGAGAAACTTCGTTTCATCAACCAGAGAAGGCCTCAAGGCCCTCAGCCATATCAATAAGGTATGCAAGGTGCACCTTAATATTATTATTACAACAATTAGATTTCACCTATGCAACCTTGGTACACCCCCGCTCCTCCATCCTGGTCTACACCTCCTACTTGGTCTTCCAACCCTTCATACCATCCTCAGCCAGTAAACCATCCATTTCAACAGTATGTTCCATAAAAACCTTAATGGAACAATCCATATCAAGGGTGGAGGCCTCAACAAAATCCACTACCTGCTCGAATTCCTCCACCCAAACCTCAACCTCATCTTACTCATGCTGCTCCACCTAAGCTACCTATACCTGCACAGCCCAATCCGAACCCGAACAACAGACAGGCACAACAGGAGGTTAATCTCCAGTGGAGAAAAATCCCATCCAGCTTATGCTGTGGAGATACAGGAGGTTAATCTCAGGTCGGGAAGAGTACACCCAGAAAACCATCCCCCATCTCCACCTATAGAGGTTGAGTAGGAAAAGGAAGAAGATAACACTCAGATCCAACAACCTCCTTTTCCCGAGCACTTGATCCACCCTAGTCAACACACTCCAGAGGAGACTGAACTCCTGGGAGAATTAGAAAATTTGTGGGTAAATATGCCACTTCTCTAGGCCATTAAGGATGTCTCTATCTACGATAGGCTCATCAAAGAAAAGTGCTTCAAGAAACCTGGGAGAAGGAAGAGAGATACCCCCACCATCAATGTGGTAGGAAAATTGTCTGACCTGATGCTGGGGAAGGTGATATTTCCAAAATACCTGGACCCTGGTAGTCCATTTTTTGATGTGCATATAGATTGTGTCATATTCCCCAACACTCTGATTGATCTAGTGGCTGCCATCAATATCATGACCAAGGAAAATATGCTGAAACTTAATCTCCAAGGGACTTTGAGGAAAACCGTAATAGTTCTACAGCTTGAAGATTGGTCCACAGTAAATCTGGAAGGAATTTTTGAGGATGTTATGGTTACCATTGAATCTTGGGAGTATCCTACATATTTCCTGGTCCTGCAACCAAAAACCAAGTTTAATGGTTATCCTCTCATCTTAGGGAGACCTTGGTTAGCCACTGCAGATGCTTATATTAGTTTTTGGGATGGAAAGATGACTATCAAAAATGAACCTTTTTCTAAACAGTTAGTGTTATATCCTCTAGCCCATCCTTCCATTGATCACGATCTCCCTATATGATTGGAGGATGAAGAATATGAGTTATATAACACTGCCCTTATGTGTACCATAGATGTTATTGTTATAGGGGGGCAGTTTGATGAAGATGAACTCATCGACCATGCCATTCAAAACCAGTCCTCCACTAACATTCCTCTCGAAACCTTAGTCAAACAGTTTCAAAGCCAACCTTGGATGGAAGTGCACTTAGTTGAGAAAAAATATGAAACCACCAAGGCTATTGAGTTTGGCCCATCCAGATCTATGAAAATCAACCCAAACCTCTCAAATGAAGAAGAGAAGAAACTATGCCAACTTTTGAAAGAAAATCTTGAAGAATTTTGTTGGGATTACAAGGACATGAAAGGGGTGCATCCTTCAGTATGAAGACATCACATTTAAATC
This sequence comes from Pinus albicaulis, assembly GCA_034641835.2. Classification (NCBI taxonomy): domain Eukaryota; kingdom Viridiplantae; phylum Streptophyta; class Pinopsida; order Pinales; family Pinaceae; genus Pinus; species Pinus albicaulis. The sequence continues at coordinate 1,274,147,042 of CM076584.1, forward strand.
AAGGAAGGATGCAAGACTATGAGACAATCCCAAAGAAGGATGAACCTAGATCTGAAGGACAGAGTCAAAGAAGAGTTGAGAAACTATTGGATGCAGTGTTCATATATCCTATATTCGACAGTGAGTGGGTATCCCCTCTTGTCCTAGTCCCAAAGAAGAATGGGAAGTGGAGAATTGTGTTGACTATCGAGAACTTAAAAAAGCCACCAAGAAATACCATTTCCCTTTGCCCTTTATAGACCAAGTCCTGTATGGCCTTGCGGGGAAGAAGTTATTTTCCTTCTTAGATGGGTTCAGTGGGTACAATCAGATTCAAATCAACCTTGAAGACCAGGATAAGACTACTTTCACCTGCCCTTGGGGTACCTTTTCTTATAGATTCCTACGCTTTGGATTGTGCAATGCCCCAGCTACCTTCCAAAGAGGTGTCTTGAGCATCTTTTCTGAGTTATTCCATGACTCTATCGAAATTTACATGGATGATTTCACACCATATGGGGGTGACTTCCAGGAAGCTCTCTCCAATTTGGGTAAAGTACTAAGGAGGTGAATTGAGATTCATCTCTCCTTGAGCCCAAAAAAGTGTGAATTCTTGAAGAAAGTAGGGGTTCTATTAGGACACTCCATATCCCAACTAGGAATATAGGTAGACTCGAACAAAATCACTATCATCAAAAGGGTGCCTACTCCTAAAAAGAAGAAAGATTTCAGGATTTTCTTAGGCTTAGCTAGCTATTATAGAAGGTTCACCAAATATTTCAGCAAGATGGCTTCACCATTATTTGGGTTATTGGCCAAATATTCTGAGTTTATTTGGTCCGGTCCTTTGTAAGAGGCTTTTGAGCTCATTAAGAAATAGTTGAATACTGCCCCCATCCTCCGAGGTCCAAATTGGACTCTAGCTTTCCACATCCACAATGATGCATCTGAAAAAGATGTAGGGACAGCATTAGGACAAATAGAGGAAAAAATCCCTTATGTCATTGATTTTATCAACAATAATTTGTGAAATGCCAAGCTTAATTATATTGTCACTGAGAAGGAGATGTTAGCCATTGTCCATGCATTGAAAAAATTCAGGCATTATGTAACTGGATATAATAACTTTGTCCACATTGACTATGCTTCCATCAAGTATATAATGAAAATACCAGATGTAAATGTTAGGATAATTAGATGGTTGTTACTTTTGCAACAATTTGATTTGACTATTGTTGATAAACCTGGAAAGGAGAATGTTGTTGCAGATTTTTTGTCCAGGTTAGCTCTCCCTGTAGGTGAAGAAGGAATGGTGGATGACCAGCTGCCCGATGAACACCTATTTTCCATATCAGCACTCTCACCATGGTTTTCTAATATAGCCAACTACTTGGTTGCTGGAAAACTCCCTCCTAATATTTCATTCAGGGAGAGGAGCAAAATCATCAGAAAAAACGCCCCTTTCACATGGATTGGGGGAAACCTTTTCAAGCTAGGCCCTGATCAAATCCTAAGGAGATGTGTGAGGGAGTGAGAAGTTTTTGATATGCTCTCTACATGTCATGAAAACCCATGTGGAGGCCACTTTTCTCCAAAGAGATCTTCTTACAAAGTTTTGCAGGTAGGATACTATTGGCCTACCCTTCATCAAGATTCCAGAAGATACACCAGTAGGTGTGACCAGTGCCAGAGGATGGGGAAACCCACACAAAGGGATGAAATGCCTTTACACCCTCAGGTGGCTCTTGATCCATTTGATAAGTGGGGCATGGACTTTGTTGGACCTATCGATCCGCCATCCGGACAAAATAAGTATATCATAGTCTGCACTAATTACCTGACAAAGTGGGCTGAAGCAAAAGTAGTGAAGGTAGAAACCGAGGAGAAATTAGCATAATTTCTGAGGGATAATGTGTCTTACAAGTTTGGGTACCCTAGAGAAATCGTCATTGATCAAGGAGCACAATTCACTTCTCACCTCATTGAGAATATTTTGAGGAAGCACAAGATTAAGCATAAAAATTCTACTGCCTATCACCCTCAGGCGAATTTCCAAGTAGAAGTAACTAATATAGCTTTAGAGAGCATCCTCACCAAGGTTTTGAGCATCAACATAAAATATTGGGCAGACATATTGGTAGAAGCTACTTGGGCCTACAACACTACTTGAAACACAACAACAAGATTCACTCCTTATGAACTAGTCTATGGTAATAAAGCTCTACTTATTTGAATTCAATACTTTAAGAATGGCAGTTGAATTAAATATGGATCTATCAAATTCCCAAAAAGAGAGGTTTATGCAACTAAATGGATTGGATGAGTTCAGAATGAAATAAATTCTTCACACGGAGGTAGTTTAACTGCAAAGGAAGGTATGGCATGACAAGAACATCAAATAAAAAAACTTATAAGAAGGAGATTGGGTGTTGTTGTATGATTCAAGGTTTAAATATTTTAAAGGCAAGCTGATGATGAGATGGTTAGGACTTTACATAGTGGAAAAATGTTTTGATAATGGCGTAGTTCAAATCAGAACCGTGGTTGAGGAAGGAATCCCCTTGCTTGTAAATGGTCACAGACTTAAGATTTACAAGAAGCCTTTGTCAAAGGCAGAGTTCATAAATTCAATCAGCAGAGAGGGAAACTCCATAGTTTCCCACACCCCCTGAAAATAAATAAATAAATTAATTAATTAAAAATTAAATTAGAAATTAAAAAAATAATAATAATAAATAAATAAATAAAATAAAATGAGAGAGCTTGTGGTTTGAAAACCTCGATGGAGGCAGCTCACTTGCTAAAAAAAAAAAGAAAAGAGAATAAAGATCCATGGGTGAAAACCTCTCTAAGGCGCCCAAGGCAAGTTTGTGTGTTGAAAACCTCCATGGAGGCAGCCCACTTTCTTTCAAAAAAAAAAAAAAGGAACAAAAAAAAAAACATTTGCATCTCTGTGTTTTATGTGTTTTCTATTTTGTAGGTTGTTAATGGTTTCTAGAAACATAGGGCAGCATTCTGTTGAACCCTTAGTTAAACTAAGAGGGGGGGTGAATCAGTTTAATACATTCATGGATGTTTAAAAATTTCCTTTAAACTTATTTATACCTTCATTTCATGATTAACTTATTATATAATAAAACAACAATATTAATATGTGAGCATAAAGTATTAAGAAGATTAAATACAGAATATCAACCCATAATCATCATGCACATGGAAAACATATATAAGTGGAAACCCATAAGGGAGAAAACCACATCTTATTATTTTTGTGATGCAAAGGCAAGCTCCAACTCCCTCTCACCACTGATTTTCTATAGGATCCAACCTACAAGAGGCTACTACCTCAAATTATGCAAGCTACAACTTGCAAGGAAGCTCCAACTCCCATCATTTTTCTGCAGGACACAACCCACAGGAGGCTCCTACCTCAACTAGCTCCAACTAGACATTTATCAAGCTATAACTTGAAATGGAAGCACCAACTCCCATGTATTTTTCTGTAGGCTACAACTCACAGGAGGCTCCTACCTCAACCAGCTACAACTGGACATCTATCAAGCTACAACTTGGTATGGAAGCACCAACTTCCTCACTCTACAATAAAATCATATGTTGATTTACCTGGATATCATCTATGTTTTCCTCCTTCTTCATTGCTACCCTTCCAGCTTTCAAATCTGTTTCATATCAGCTTTGGATCTTCACGACATCTCTATCTTCTCTCTCTCATTCTTCCTCTCTCTAACATTCTATAGCTCTCTTACAATCTTCTTCTCTTTTCAATTCTGTATCTTTTTAACCTCTTCTGCACTCTTCAAATCTATTGTATCCTCTCTCTTTTTTACTCTATTTTTCGTAACTTCTACACATGGATATTACCTGTTTTATACCAATACCTTCATGACTATTTTCATTCTCTATGGGAATATGAAGTGAATAGACATGACTCTTTCCTTTCACCCACTCATTTATTAACTCAACATATTCTGAATGTTACAACAATATGTACAATTATTACAGTATCAGATGGAGTTTTTCTTTTCCTGGGAGACTTGCCTTTGCATCACAAACAATATAAAATAATTAATACATTTACTGTTACAATCAAAATATTCCAATTCAGCGCTTTCATCTTCTTAGATTTCATGTGCATTTGTCCTCTTCTGCTTGTTTTTCCTTTGTATTTTATGTTTCTGCAGTTATGTTTCAACTGTGCTACATAACTGCCCTTTTTTCCCAACTCGACCCATGTTGTTGCATTGTTCTACACGGGGTCGGATCCTTTGACTTACCTGAGCCTTTATTTGTTGTGTTTAGTCTTTTCGCTTGACTCACTGCTGCAACATTGTTCATCTTGGCTGGCTTCTTTACACACACCTCGCGGACTTGTGGGACATGGCCCACATAACTCCCTTTTAACACAGTGGATTGTAATACCATAGTTTCTCCACATGCATACGTTAGAAATAAAACAATTTAAAATTTATAACAAAACACATATAATAGACATTCCTTGCATATACGCGGAACAGGGATTTTCGGGTCCCACAATCCTATACCACTCACAATACATCGCACTTCGCTTGCCCGCAAGTTTAACTTTTTACAAAAATACTAGAATATGTGCTGAATACCAAACTGTTAATTTAAGCCCGATTAAACATAAAACCCAAAGAAATTATATACAAGTGAAACTTCTTTACTGGAGGGTCCCACAACACTTTCCACCAATCACAGACAATCGCACTTCACAACCTTTATGATTTAAATTAGTGGCTAAAACTTTATTTCTTGCAATCTACGATATTGTGTTGGTGCACAGTGCTGACACGTGGCTCTTCCCCTCATCACATCGCATACAACTTACCATGAAGTGAGAACTCTTAATGGTAACCTCTAGGATCTACGATGTGCGCTCATGCACAATGCTGACACGTGGCTCTTCCCTCATCGCATCGCATACAACTTACCATATCGTGCGAACTCTTAACAGTAACCTATAAGATTTGTAATGTGTGCTTGTGCACAGTGCTGACACGTGGCTCCTCCACTTCGCATCGCAACCAATTTAGCTTACCATGCGATGCCTTAATGCTAAACTCTTAAAAGTTGCGATTTGCGAAATCACTCCCGGTTCAATTTGATCTCTGTCGTTCATCTCTCGCCTTCACTTTTGCAATCTAATCCTGACCATCCATTCACCTTCTTTGGAAATATTTTAGCTATCACCACTCAACACCGGTTCCTCCACATTAATCCTCCTGAGATTGTTCTGTATTCTTCAATGCGAATCTCTCGTGAGGTTTATATTGTCGCCACTCTGCAATATCGGTTCCTCCATGCTACTCCTCTTGAGATTTATTCAATTTCTAAGCACGCTGATCTCTCCTGAGCTTGTTCTTTTTTTGTTATTTACTCCAACTTGGGATTATTAAGCTTGATGCATGCCTTTTACGCTTCTCTTACGCCTTTGCGCTTCTGTGCATTCGATGCCTCTTCTTCCTTTGTTGCCTCTCTGCTGCCTTTTCTACCTTTGCTGCTTCTCTGCTGCATTCGTTGCCTCTATTGCCTTTGTTGTTGCTTCTCTAATCCTTTGCCTTAATGATAGTTTCGGTGCTACTTTTTTTGCTCATTTACCATCAATGAAAATATTTCCAGTAGTCCCCCCTTTGGCATTGATGGAAACACATCCACTAATACTCCAATACTCCAAATGTCTTTATTCCTCTGCTTCTTTTTAGAAGAGCTTTTCTTCTTCTGCTTTATTTTCCTCCCCCTTTGACATCAATGGCAAAGGGTTTCATATTTCCCAATGTAGTTTCTATCTCTGCATTTCCTCTCTCTAAGTTGTGTTTAGGCCTTCTTCTTCTGAATTTATACCTTGCTGCTCCAGACTGGTGTACAAGAGTTACTGGGAGAACAATTTGAGAATTATTGAACTTTTGTGTATATACACAGTAAGCTGATACCATCCCAAAGCACTGACTCCCTGCACTTGTATAAGGCCGAAAGTGATGATAAGGACACTTCATAGAACAAACTGTACCAGAATTATATAATTAGAGATACATCATTGTAATAATACTAAAGTACTGAGAATGCTCCATACGACATATCAAGTCTGCTCCAGATATACTTCAGCCTATATTATGATCTTCATCTGAGATACGTATATGTTGAGGAATGTTGTAGATGGAATATGTCTTCTTCTACTATACACATCTGCAGTACACATATGTTCAAATATGATGATGCGAATATATCTTTTGTAGTTGTGGTTCACCTTTACTTCATGTTGTTGGTGATATGTGCTAGACTGCTAACAAGGATATTACACTAACAACCAAAAGGCCCTTGATACTAATGTGAACACTGAATCACACCAGAACTTACAACTTTTGTAAGATTAGACAACATATTTCAATCTGAGAGACTAAATGACTTTAATATTGTACAATACTTTCAAAAACAAACCCTTGAGGCTAGATACGTTCAATGCATTGGTCAGTCTCACTTATCGGCTCTGCAATTTTATTTATGACATAAGGGGGTATGTATGTCAATGATTAACCTCTTTGCAATGGTGAAATACTAGAAATTTCTTTCTGCTAAAGTAGGCTTTAGATGAATCAATAAAATACTCTTGAGCTTCAAATGGTAAGATTAACACAACTATTCCTTCATACTTCAAATACTTTAACTATTCTATCAAGATGATCTTCAACAAAACATCTTCAATTTGTTTAATTGAAATCTCAGCAAATAGAATTCACACAGTTTTATGAATGATATTAAGAAAGAGGCCTTGAAGATATATCTGTACTGACTTGAGGAAGGCATGCAGTTATATCTAGAAATAGATACTACTTCAATGCTCAATATAATACTTCAAGTGTAAACAAGATAATGATCCTTTAGCATTGTTATTGACCTTTTCATGCTTTACTAATGCAGATAATGTTGGGAATACTACCTTGATGTACTTCTGCCATAATACTCTGATCTTGAGGACCTATACAATACCATTTCTCCACTGATAACACTTGGTATTATTCTAATAGGTAGGTTTCTTGTTCCAAATACCAATTGATACTACTTTGATAAATCATGCAGTAATTTCACTTCATATCGCACATGCACCCATAGTTAAGACAACCTTCATAGTTTCTACCTTTGAGCTCTCCACAACAATCATCAATATATTGAATCTGATCTTCGAATCATTAACCTTTTGCTTATTCTTTCATTCTTTTTTAAAATAATATTACTGCATATCCCTTTCTGGGACTGCTCCAGAATCATTGCTGCTCTATATACACTTCAACTGTTCTAACATAATTATCTTCGGGAAGACATATTCACTTTATTTACTTGGAATCTACAAGGGAAAACAACTCATAGATTTATCACTCATTTAACTGCTTTCCTCCAAGGTGACCTTGAATATATGAGTGATGTAATGATATAATGATGATAAACATTTCTCTTACTCATCCTTCTTAATTTTGTTTCATTGTTAACTCTTGTAGTGTGATGCATAGTGTGATCATCCTCTATGGATCTTTCCAGTTCTAAAGCGTGAAACATAATTTTTTGTGATCTTAACCATTCATCACTTAGTGTACTGTTGTCTTCTTAGCTTACATGTTCATGGCTAATGTTCCCTCTACCACCATAGCTGCTTGTTGCCTTCTCTCCTTCCATCAACCTATTGGTTATTGAATGCTTCAGGTATCCATCTTCCACTATAGTTCTCTATCAGAGGAATTGTCCTTTCCCTTCCTGAAATTTTAGTTGTTCTTATTCCAAGGAGATCTTCTTAGACTATTTTTTATGGGGACTATTTATGAACTGCTTTCCCCCTGGGATGTTGCTTCTGATCTATTACTGGCTAGATATTTGCCTTGATTCCTAGAGAAACTCCCCCTGAGACTATGATGGGTTCATTATGTTATTGAGGTAATAGGCTGCCCCTTTCTCTTTTCCTTCCATACTTTATTGGGGTTCTTCATAATGACTGCACTTCTTTTTTATTCACAGTTTTGTCTGATTTGATTGGATTCCATCATCTGTCTAGAGTTATTTAATGTATATGGCAACTTAGAGTCTTTTGCTTTGTGACCAAGCTTGTGACATGAATAACATCTTATTTTACCTAAGTAATATTGAGTTGATGTATGGCATTTTGTTCCCCTTTTTTAACACAATTTAAATTCAACAGATTTATGTCCAAATTTATTGCATGAAAAATAGTAGCCATGGAAATGATTTGTGTACCTGGTGATAGATTTTATTCTCCATTTGTTTGCTTGAGGTAGTCCTTTCATTGGCTACATATTTATTTGGTTGGAATGGATTTGCTTTTTCTTACAGTATGCCACAATATTTCCAGGTTTGTGGAAGGAAAAACAAGTGATACTTCTCATCGGAGGAAAGAACCACCTTTAACAAATTTTGAATTTATTCAATTCATATTCAGGAGTGTATGAGCCTTTTTCAACTAACTATTTCTTCATTTCATTCTTTTTCATTTGAGTTTAGGAGTGTATGAGCCTTTTTCAGTTGACTGTTTCTTCATTTCATTCTTTATCATTTGAGGTTGCTACTTGTTTCTGTTTACTTCAGTGCAAATCATGTTCTTGTTGGCTTCTACTTCTGTAGGAATATTTTGAATTGCTTCATTATCATTTATATCTTTTAAAAAAATGATACTCTTGTTATATTCTACCTTGGACTTACTATTTTCTCCTTCGTAACCTATCCCAGCCTTTATGAGATGAGATCTTTGAGCATTTAGCATTTTTTCCAACTTTTCAGAGCTTTTCATTCGTGGAGTGTTTACAGATAATTCCCTTTAGGCTTTTTCTAATTTCTTTCTCATGCATACTACTTCTTCTTCCAATTTCTCTTGCTCCTGATTTTATCTTTAATTTACTTTAGTATAATGTCTTACACCTTCTTAGCTTCTTAAAGTTCTACTTTCAACTGAATGAGGTTTTCTGAAATTGGTTCTTCCTTTACATGTTTCAGGAGAATGTCTTTCCTTTTTCTGCACTTGAGTTTAAGTCTGTCTATTTCCTCCAGGGCACTCATTATCTCCCCCTTGAAATCTACCTCACCTTCTTCCTCATCTTCCAGAAGGAATCCTTCAAGCTCTTCCTTGGCAATCAACACAAATTCAAAGTTTCCTTCTTCATTTGAAGATTAATCTGAGCTTTTAGATGCATTGCTATCTTTCTAAGCATAAAATTATTTTCTATTGAATCTCTTCCCTTTCTGCCAATTATTTATTTTGGTTTTCTCTGTCCCTTGTGGCCGATTCTTTGTTTTCTTATGAGGACATTTAGATGCATAGTGACCCACTCTTCCACAGTTAAAGCATTTAAATGGAATTTGACCATTACACTTGCCTGTGCCTCTATCCAATCTTCTAACAAATTTGGCTTCTTCTTCATCAGAGCAAGAGCATGTATCTTATTTTTCTTCTTTGCACTTATCTACCTTAAAGGTTGCCTCCCTCACATTTGACTTCCCCTTTGGAATTTTGATCTCATAGGCCGTCAAGTTTCCAAGCAATTGGTTCATGGCCAGTGTTACCCAGTTTGTTGTTTCTTCTATGGCAGAAACCTTAGGGTTAAACCTGGATGGTAAAGATCTCAATATATTTTGTACAATTACACATTCCTTAATGGTTTCTCCTATATCTTTCATGTTATTCACAACTTATGCAACCTTTAAGAAGAAACTGGCTACATCTTCATCTTCATTCATTTTTTACTTTTTCAAACTAAGCTCTATAGGCTTGCAGTTTAGCCATCTTCATCTTTTTATCTCCCTCGTGGATATTTTCTAAAGTATCCCAGATATATTTGGCAGTCTCATTGTAGATTAATTTGATAAATTATGTTTCACACAGACTGCTTAAGAGTGCATTCATGGCTTTTGCATTAGCTCTGAAGTTTTTCTTGGCTTCTTTCTCTGTCTCTGTATCCTTTGGAGAATATCCTTCTTCCACACTAGCCCAAACTTCTATTCCTAGAGACATTATGTATGTCCTCATTCTTATTTTCCAGAAGTCATAGTTTGTGCTAGTAAACTATCAGGCTTTAATTTTTGAGCATCATTCTAGGCTAGCCATTTTGGGGACCTAGGATCTCCTTCCAGTTTTTAAACTGATACAGAAGGAACTAGCTATGATACCAATTATTGAACCCTTAGTTAAACTGAGAGGAGGGGGCGGCGGTGAATCAATTTAATACATTCATGGACTTCTAAAAATTTCCTTTAAAATTATGTATACATTCATTTCATGATCAACTTATTATATAATGAAACAACAATCTTAAAATGTGAGCAACAAATATTAAGCAGATTAAATACAGAATATCAACCCACAATCATCATGCACATGGACAACAGATATAAGTGGAAACCATAAGGGAGAAAACCACATCTTATTATTGTTGTGATGAAAAGGCAAGCTCCAACTCCCTCTCACCACTGATTTTATGTAGGCTCCAACCTACAGAAGGCTACTACCTCAAATTCTACAAGCTACAACTTTCAAGGAAGCTCCAACTCCCATCCTTTTTCTACAGGCTACAACCCACACGAGGCTCGAATCTCAAACAGCTCTAACTAGACATCTATCATGCTACAAATTGAAACGAAAGCACCAACTCCCATGTATTTTTATGTACGCTACAATCCACAGGAGACTCCTACCTCAACTAGCTACAATTGGACATCTATCAAGCTACAACTTGATATGGAAGCACCAACTTCCTCACTCTACAATAAAATCATATGCTTACTTAGATATCAACTTTTTTTTCCTCCTTCTTCATTGTTGCCCTTCTAGCCTTCAAATCTATTTCATATCAGCTCTGGATCTTCACAAAATTTGTATCTTCTCTCTCTCATTCTTCCTCTCTCTAACATTCTACAGCTCTCTTAGATTCTTCTGCTCTTTTCAATTCTGCAGCTTTTTAACCTCTTTTGCACTCTTCAAATCCGCTGCATCCCATTAGGGAAATTTTGAGGTCTAAAATGGGCCTCCTAAGGAAAATGTACAATCAAAATTCACTTTATGAGAACCAATCACATTTTAGGGGATGACATTATCCCTAATGGTTGAGGTGGCATTGCTTGAGTTAAAGGTACTTACTTGTCACATTCTTAATGGTGGATAAAAACTCATGGTTAACCATGGTAATGCTCTAAGTACTTTTAAAGTCAAAGTAAAGTACTACTCATAATAAATGTTATTTCACACTTTTTGAATAAAATTCATACATAAAATAATATATTATTTCTATATAGTACATTAATTACATGTTATTATACAATTTAAATAATATAAATTTTAATTAATATCATATTATATAATTAAGAATTTATGAATTTATATCTACATTTTATTTTAAGTTATTTAAGTACAAAGGACAAATGCATTATTTGTTCAATGATAATGACATTTTCTTGAAAAACTCATTCTTATTTATAGTCACATCAATACAAATTTTTTATTAATTTTATTTTGGTACAATTTTTTAATTGAATTTAACCATGGTTACATGGATTGTGGTGCAAAAAGTGAATTGCAAATTCATAAATATTATTTTATTGATTTAGCTATTATTTTATTATTTCCTTAGGAAACCCATTTTAGACTTCAAAATTCCCCTAATGCTCTCTCTTTCTTCCTCTATTTTTCATGAATTCTGCACATGGATATTACCTGTTTTATATAGATACCTTCATGACTATTTGCATTCTCTATGAGCATATGAAGTGAACAGACATGACTCTTGCCTTTCACCCACCCATTTCTTCACTCAACATATTTTGAATGTTACAACAATATGTACAATTATTACAGTATCAAATGGAGTTTTGCTTTGCATGGGAGACTTGCCTTTGCATCACAAACAATATAAAATAATTAATACATTTACAGTTACAATCAAAATATTCCAATTCAGCCCTTTCAGCTTCTTAGATTTCCTATGCATTTGTCCTCTTCTGCTTGCTATTCCTTTTTCTTTTATGTTTCTACAGTTATGTTTCAACTATGCTTCATAACTACACTTTTTTCCTGACTCGGCCCATGTTGTTGCATTGTTTTGCACGAGGTCAGATCCTTTGACTTACCCGAGCCTTTCTTTGTTGTGTTCAGTGTTTTTGTTTGACTCACTGCCGCAACATTTTTCATCTTGGTCAGCTTCTTTACACAGACCTCGCGGACCAATGGGACATGGCCCACATAACTCCCTTTTAACGCAGTAGATTGTAACATCGGAGTTTATCCACATAAAAATGTTAGCAATAAAACAATATAAAATTCATAACATAACGTATATAATATAAATCCCTTGCATATACGCGGAATGGGGGTTTTCGAGTCCCACAATCCTAGACAAATCACAATACATCACACTTCGCTTGCCTGCGAGTTTAACTTTTTACAAAAATATTAGAATACGCGCTGAATACCAAACTGTTACTTTAAGCCCGATTAAACATAAAACCCAAAGAAATTATATATAGGCTAAACTTCTTTACTGGAGGTTCCCACAACACTTTCCACCAATCATAGGTGATTACACTTCACAACCTTTATGATTTAACTTAGCAGCTAAAACTTTATTTCTTGCGATTGCGCTAGTGCGCAGTGCTGACACGTGGCTCTTCCCATCATCACATCGCATACAACTTACCATACCGTGAAAAATCTTAACGGTAATCTCTAGGATCTACGATGTGCGCTCGTGCATTGTGCTGACACGTGGCTCTTCCCTCAGCACATTACATACAACTTACCATACCGTCTGAACTCTTAATGGTAACCTCTAAGATCTGCGATGTGCACTCATGCACAGTGCTGACATGTGGCTCCTCTACTTCGCATCGCAACCAACTTAGGTTACCATGCGACACCTTAACGCTAAACTCTTAAAAGTTGTGATTTGCGAAATTGCTTCCGGTGTGATTCGATCTCCGTCGTTCATATCTCGCCTTCACTTCTGCGATCTAATCCTAAATGTCCATTCACCTTCTTTGGAAATATTCTAAGTGTTATCTTCCTTAGTATATTTTCCTTCTTTCATTTGTCACCACTTTACAACACTGGTTCCTCCACGCTACTTCTCATGAGCTTATCTGTATTCTTCAACGTGAATCTCTCCTGAGCTTTATATTGTCGCCGCTCTACAACACCGGTTCCTCCACACTACTCATCCTGAGCTTTATTCAGTTTCTAAATGTGTTGATCTCTCCTAAGATTGTTCTTCTATTTGTTATTCACTCTGACTTGGGATATTACGCTTGTTGCACACCTTTGCTACTTCTCTGCTACCTTTGTTGCTTCTCTGCCTTTGTTGCCTCTACTACCTTTGCTGCTTCTCTGCTACATTCGCTGCCTCTACTGCCTTTGTTGCCTCTCCACTGCCTTTGCTGCCTCTGCCTTTTCTGCCTTTGCTGCTTCTCTGCTACATTTGATGCCTCTGCTGCCTTTTTTGTTGCTTCTCTAATCCTTTGCCTTAACTATAGTTCTAGTGTTGCTCCTTTGTGCTCCTTTGCCATTAATGACAATATTTCCAACACATTCATCTTCTTTTCCCTTCTTCTATTTTACCATCCATCCCAACATTCACTCCATTCATCTTCATAGCTTCCTCCATCACCTCCATACACCACATTCCTCCATTCCTTAGCACAATGTAGCAAGAGAAGCAACATATAGAATGCTACAAACATCAGGAAGTTCCTTAAAAAAAAACGTTGTTCATGGACTGCCAAGAAGAACAACAAGGAAAGATGCATAACAGACTCTAGGAGAACGAGAATGCCACCTGTGGCATCTCAAGTACCCCATGTGACATCCACAGTGAAGAGAAACAACAAGAAAATATTAGTAGCTCACTTAAGATGCTTCTCATTCAGCGAGATGCTCATTCAGATTACAGGAATATGGTGAAGAACGCAACATCTAAAAGGTTTGTCTCCAACCTCCATCTCCTGTAAACACCTTGACCACAACGTAAACTCAGGTATAGCTTCTCACCCCTCGCTACACATCCATAATGGCCAGAAATAATTAATTTGCAAACTTGGAGTTTAAGGGGAAGAAAGGTGGCTAGTTAACTCGGACACCACCATGAGGTATGACTGAAAAACTGGAAGTACACACCACCTGGGCATGCAAAATAAGAGAATTTAAATCAAGAAGAATAGAGGATAACGAGGGGAGGAAACACGAAGTCCTTCAGGAATTAACAAGGAGGAAGAAACAATTGTCTACAACAAAACTGGAGCTGAGCCGAGTTACATAAGCGCTCCAAAATTAGTTGCTCTATCTAATAAAAGGAGATGCAGTCTCATCCAAACCAATAAATTGAAAAATTTTAAAGGGAAAGAGACTAACGGAAGCACGTAATGCTTAAGGAAGAAGAGGAAGATACAAAAAGCTAAAGAAAAACAGAAGATATGGACATAAAATTCATAGAGATAGTAGAAAGTGAGCGAGAAACAGACTCACAACACAACACCACATCCCCTCAATACAAAAAGATATTTGAAACCATAGCTCCTCTGAGTGCAAAGAGAAAAGACAGACCTCTAGGTATTCCAGAGCGGACAAGAACCAGAGAGAGCCAAAAACTTCTCCCATAAGCCTGATTATCATTGAAGAATCACTAAAGGGGGAGGAAAGAATTGAAGAGATAATTTTGAAGGAGTAGTTGTAGAAGGCACAAGCAGAGAATGTAGCACTAAAGGAGAAATTGCAGCAAAATCAAGAGCAAGTAGCCACCATGGAGGACTTATGCATAGAATCCCTTCAACATAGATTTCCCTCTGACTCTTATGCTGTGTACCTCAAAGAACAATCGCTTCTATTTCAAATCAAAACTCTAGCCTCCCATGGATCACTACCTTTCCAAGATTGTAGGCAATTCATGAATTTATACAAGCAAGCTAACGTGGTTTATCAGGTAAAGATGGTAGAGTTTTATGTGCATAACTTCGTGCTGACAAATATGGATATTTGGGACCCCAATCCTATAATGGGGTATATGCAGTTAATGGCTCTAGCATCTTGAATGGTGAATGAGGAAACTAGAGAAAAAGAGATATGGAAGGTCATGGGAAGAAGAAATAGAGAACCCTTATATATCAGACCAAATTTTTTCAACCCAAGAGGAGTCATCCTTAACTATTGAGAGATTGAAAGGGACCTTGCATTGGTGGAAAGCTACGGCTTCAGACTCAAAACCAGGTGATATGCCACTTCGATGATGTTTCTAGGCAGACAGAGGAAGAGTGCATTATGGCCAGCCAAAGGAGATGGAACAAACTCCCTCATAGCCTCAAGAATAGGGAGTACCATACTCCAAAAATACTGAGGGCTGCATTGGAAATGCAACCGTTATACAAGAAGGCCATGCAGGCCAAAAATATCCAATGGTTGGGACTAAAGCTCATCCCACATTTGATGTTGGGGATGACTGATGAAGAGGACACAGATGCACAAGATAGAGAATGGGAGAATGCAAAAAATAATAATGGATTTTACCCCCTTGGGGAACCTCCCAGACTTCTTCCTCAGGAAATCAGGGGGGCTATCAAAGCCTTGAAGGAAATGGAGGGGGATTAGTTGCTCAGAGGATGAGCAACCATTCAGTAGGGGGGTGATGATGAGCTCCATCACTAAACATATTTGGAGGGATTAATAGTCACCTTTTTGCCTTCTTAAATCTATTTTTCCTGAATTTATTATTATTATTTGGTTTTATGATGCTAGTATAGATGGTGATTAAGGCTAACATACTCTGAGTGCCTAATATAAGGTTGAGTGCAGAAAATCATGAATTATTAATCATTTTTATAAGGATTTTATCATAAAGACTCGAGGAGACAACAAAGAGGAATTATTGGAGGATTGTCCACCCTCAAAGGTAGCCGAAGGATCCCAAAGATTCTCTCCAACAATTTGAATTCCAAAAGCAGCCAAAGGATCCCTAAGGATTCTCTCCAGAAATTTGAATTCCAGAGGCGGCCAAGCAACTCAAAGAGGAGTGCACCCAATCCTTGTTTACTGAGAATCAATTGGACTCAATCACCATTTTCTAGGGAGCTATTGGTAGCTACCCTATAGAATAAATAGAGTAGAGATAGAGCTAGGAAGAGTTATTCTATTCTAGTCAGTAAGTCGGTTCCATTCAGAACTATTGTTGGGAGCTATTGAGCTTTTTGTTTTATTCAAGGATCAAACTTTCAAAGATGTATGTAGTTATTCTTTTATGAAATGAGCAGACTAATTTCATTCGACTGATTTAAGTTTCAGAGGGCTAGGCTCATGGGTTAGGTCCCAATCCATGTGCCTCAACTTCTCTGTTGTTACTATCTTTTCCTTTCTGTCATTTAGCTAGTTTTGCTTCTACCATTTAAGTTAGATCTGCTTCTGATAGTTTCATTGTTGTTTAGTTTTTTCTTGCAGTGTGTTGCTTTAGTTTTTAATTGCTTATGTGTAGTAAAATAGAAGAAAAACTCCAAAAGATATGGTCAAGACTCCCCCTCTCATCTCTGTCAGTGGAGTTCGAGCAAGGTATACCTTCCCACGAACCAAAATTACTTTTTGTTTGAGTTTTGAGAAGAAATTGCATTACCAAGTCCGAGTCTCTCTTTCACTGTTTTATCACGCATTTCTGTCTGTTTCCCGTGCATGAATCCGCAAGTGTGTTACACTTTTGAGCACTTCTCTTACGCCTCCATTCCCCTCCTTTTCTTCTCATTTTAACATTGTAATTACCCTTTTCCCTAACGCACTTAAGCCCTTCAACTCCACCTTATTTCTTTGTTTTTTTTCATTCATGGTTGCCTTACCCTTTTTATGAAAAACATGTGAAAAACCATTCAAAACCACCAAACACCTGACCTTAGCCTTTTCTCCTCAAGTCTCCTGCCACCGTATGTCACACTTCTCAAATCACAACATTTGGATTTTACCTTGAACACTTACCGCTAGTTCTTTGTAATTACGATATTGCGAAATCACAAATCACACTTTGCACCATTTACCTTTTCTCCCTTAACACTTACCGTTGGTTCCTACGATTGCGATATTGCGAAATCGTGCCCCGCTGTTGGTCCCACTGCCACGTCACCATCGCAAATCGCACTTCGCATCCTTTAGCTTTTACCCTTAACACTTACCACTCGTTCTTGCGATTGAAATATTGCGAAATCGTAAATCTTGAATCGCACAGTTTAAATTTTTGCATAATGCTTATCTCTTATTCCGCTAATGCAATAACTCCGCCATGTCACTCATCACACTTTGCACTTCACAGAACTTACCACATCGCAGATCGCAGCCCGCAACTTTTACCACGTTGCTAATCGCACTTTTCACATTTTAGTTTATTCTTGTTAATCCTTACCTCTATTCCTTTAAACTTGCAATATTGTGATTCGCGACCCGCCATGTGACTCGTCGCACTTCGCACAACTTAGTTCATTCTTGTTAGTCCTTACCGCTATCCCTTTAAACTTGCAAAGTTGTGATTGCGACAATGCACATCGCAACTTTTTCCCTCCATCGCACTCTGCCATCGCATTTTTGAGTTCTGTCTACTCCATATTCATTTCTCACGCTATCATAAATTTTTATAAGGGTTTAACCCCCTCTTTCTGCTTCCAAACCTCGTTTCATGTGTTAAACCCCCCCATTAGCCTCTTTTAGCCCTTTTCTTCCCTCCAAGCTGTAAATTAACTCTTTTTAATTAGAATTAAGTCATGGATAGCCTAGTTGCATGGATAGAAATATGGTAGATAGATCATAGGATAAGTAGAATGCATTTAGCCGTTTGGTCAAGTTAAGTGTGGTTTATGATTGGTTTCCTTTCTGCTATTTGTTTTCTGCAAATTAAATTATTTTCCTTCCTGTCATTTCTTTTTCAGAAATGTAATTTAGTTTCTTACAATCATTTCCTTCCTGCACATTAAATTAGTTCCATTTATGTCATTTCCTTTCTGCAATTTAGTTTAGTTTTATTGAAATGTGACAGACTTTACTAAGAACTCCTAGAAGAAGCACCCTTTCGTAAAGCAGAAGAGGATGACATGAACAAAATGCATCTGCTGTATATATAGCATTTTCATCTCAAATTTTGTACGAACCCCAGGTTGATAAAGTAAAGTAGGGCAGCCCTTGGGAGTTGCAGCACTCTTGGTGCAATACCAGGGCTCATCAAGTGGTAAGATCATTTCCCCATGCATCCATTCCATATGAAATATGCCATTAAGCTGTGAATTTTGTTGACTATCCTCATTGGTATACCATATAAGTGTTCCCAATAAACTGTAAATTTTTGTAGCATTTCCTAGGTTAGGACAAATCTCCCGCCTTTAGACAACCACTTACATGACCATGCCTTTATTCTTTTTTTATATCGCTCCAACAGCCATGACCAGTAAGATGTGATGTATCTCAAGGCTTTCAGATGGAACCCAAGGTAAGTAATCCCATCATCTAAATGGGATAGACGGAAGTTGAGCAGGTTTTCAATATAATCAATTAGTTCTGTAGAGCCTTCAGAATGGTAAATATATGATTTTCCACTATTTTCCTCCATACCCAATGCCGTACAAAAATTCCTGAAAATATTGGATAAGGCCAACCAGCTGCTTTTGATCAATAGCCCAAATACAAGGACATCATCAACAAAGAAATTGTGAGAGATATTCTGCTAGTTAGTAATTCTTATGCCCCTTAAAGTCACCCGATTCCACCGCATGCTTTAAGATCCAACTAAATACATCCATCACCAGTATGACAAGGAGGGGGGATAGTGCACAGCCCTACCTAAAGCCCCTCCTGGGAAGAAATAAATTAGATGACGAACCATTTATAACTACTGCCATGGATGAATAATTGATGCATCCCATAATCAAGTCAATCAAATCACTTACCATTCCAGTATTGTGTAGAATTAATTTAAGGACACCCCAGTCCACCTTATCATAGGCTTTTCTCAAGTCTACTTTCATCACTCCAGCTGCGATTTTCTGATATTTGATTGAATGCATGATCTCCTGTGTGACAGCAACTGCATCATGAATTCTTCTTCCTGGTAAGAAACCCAACTGTTTTGGGATGATGAAGCACAATAGGACTAGTTTCAACCTTTCCGCCAAAAGTTTCGATACAATTTTATACAGGGTGTTGCATAAAGAGATTGGTCAGTATTCTTCAAAATTACGAGGAGCCTTATTCTTAGGAATTAGGGCCAAAAAGGTTGAATTAATTCTTTCGATGAACTTGCCAGTATTTCTAACTTCCTCAACCATTTCTACAATGTCTTTAATGAAGAGGTCAGAAAAATGGATGAAAAAATCTGGGGTCCAACCATCTGGACTCGGACTTTTGTTAGCTGGAAATGACTTTAATACATGTTCAACTTCTTCTTTACACACTAACCTCTAACAATTTTCATTTTCTTCATCTCCAAACATTATAGGGAGATCCTCCAATGCTTGAAGTTGTTCAGCATAAACAACTTCCTCCCTGCCCCTATAGAGGCCTTCGTAGAAACACACTACTTCCTCTTGTATATCATGCATGGAGTGGACAGTATATCTGTTTTCATCAATATGCCATATCGAGTTTAATTTTTTTCTTCCATTAGGATAATTATGAAAAAAATTCATATTGCTGTTACCTAATCAACCATGTGGCCCAAATTTTGACTCACCAAGATTGTTCTTATATCAGCAAGATCCTCCTTCTCACTGCTTCAAATTGTTTCAATCGAGATGATTTATGAGGAGACTGATCGCCCTCCTCAATTTTTATAATAATATTCGAGGTCTCACTGGATATTGATTTAAGATCCTTGAGAATTTTTTATTTCTGTTCCTTTTCCCATTTTTTCACTTTGTCCTTCAAACGCGCTGAGATTTCGATAAATGTTGCATCATTGATGATCCTTCCATACTGCATTCAATGTTGATATGTTTCCTTACTAGTGAATTGAAAGACTCATTTTTTAACCAAACCCGATTAAATTTGAAAGGATGCCCCCCTTTCAACTTCTCAAAATACCATTAAATTGTTATCGAATAATGATCCGAGATTACCACATCCTTGGCCCTAAACTTGAGGTTCCCCATCAGATACAGGAGTGAAGATTAAACTAAGACTCTATCGAGTCTCTTCCCAATGAACTCTCTTGATCATCCATTAAACCAGGTTGGGCCTTCTCTATCTAGGGATAAGTCATCCATGAAAACCTCCAAGGGATATCGCCTTGCCCGCTTGCCCCATATCTTTCGCTCCTGCAGAGTGCAGTTGAAATCACCCACTATTATGGAACAATCAAGTAGAAAAAAATCACATTCCTCCATCCTCCTCCAGAAATTGAGTCTATCTCGATATGGGGCATAAAGATTGATAAAATTTAACCTACGATTAAAACCCTTAATGAAGCCCGTAATGATAATTCCCCCAAAGAAACTGAAGGCCTTCAAGGATGCTTGACAAGGATCCCAAATAACTGCCATGCCACTAGAATTCCCTACAGCTTCTGTGGCCACCAGGTGCTAATCTGGAAACAAGGAGCGACAAAAATATTGGGTTCTGTCAGCCAAAGACATCGATTCTTGGAGGAAGAATATACTGGGTTTTAATGAACAAAGACAAAAATTCTCGCTGTGAAACAAAATTTTCCTTGGCCCCCACCCTCCTAATGTTCATAGAGCATAGAATCATGGCATACCTTCTCATGAGGGAGCCAGTGCTCTAAGGACCCGATCGAGGGCAAGGGTGACGGAGACATCACGGAAGTTACCAGGTGGGAGGACCGGGTTCAAAATAGTAGACTTTCACTTACCTCTGGGTCTGCCTTTTCCTTTTCGAATGGTAACGTTCGATTTGGATGTAGGACTGATTACAATGATAGGGGAAAACGAGAGACAAGTGTCAATATGCAAAGGAACCATTTGTGCATCTGATTTATGAAGAATGAACTCAAGGTCACTATCAATCGAATTGTGGAGGGGGAGTTACTCGGCACCTCTCGGATCAGAACACATGGCCAAAGAATCAGAGATAATCAGCCACAAGGGTCCCAAAAAAGAGTCAGACCAGGGAGGGGGAGAAGGTGGAAGACCGGACATAGAGGGAATGAGAATAGGATTCTGAACCTCTCTCGAAGTTAACTTCGTTGATCTGACCACAGAAACTGGTAACGAAGCCCCATCTGACATATGACGTTCATCATCATGACTGCCCACGATGTCCCTTCCATCAGACCCCATGTTACTTCCAAAATCAAAGTTGAAAACTTTACTAGGGGAGGGGGAAACAGGAGCAGACTTACCCGATAAGATAGAATACCCCTTTTGGATGAACTTTCCAAGGCAATTGGCTTGCAGAACCCGTCTCGGTTTTATGAGGTGCTCCTTATAGTTTTGGCAGTGGCACATAAGGTGACTGGTTCTATGGCTGATATGACACTTGAATGGTGTCTGCCAATATTCCAACGTCTGGTGATGAAAAAATCCTTCCCATTCCAGATCAACCTCCGCTGGAAGTCCCCCTGAGAAGGACACTTCCACCAAAATCCAAGCCACCCTTTTGTCATACTTACCAGTACATTTTGGGTCGAAAAACCGACAAGACCCAATATTGTCACCAATCACAGTCAAGACATGGGATGTCCAAAATTCCAGAGGGAGGCCGAGCCTCTTCACCTAGACAAGATGGTTCCACAATGCGTTCTGAATTGGATGGAAACCAACGTGCTAACGGTGGAGAGCCAATAAGCATCGACCATTGACCCACACCCTTCTATAAGCCTTCCCGACATCCTCAGCTTTGATGAAATGAAAAAAAAACCAACCCCCATGTAATTTACTCACCTTAGGCCGATATCCTAAGAGTTTCGTCCAAGCCTCCATAAGCTACCAGAGGAAATCCACATTGCAAAACTTCTCAAAATTCCACCTTCCCACCAGAGCACGGTCCAACAAACTCTCTGCGCACTCCCACATCACATCCCGTCCGAAGCTTAAAATCCTACAGTCCTGCTTCAGTTTGAAGGGCTTAGCCGTGAAGGTCGAAATGGAGCGACGAGCAGTGCTATGAAGAAAATCCGCAGAGGGATGAACTGAAGACCTGCCAGAAATATCCTTCTATTCTGTAATCCAATGAGCATCATTTCCAGAGGGTGGAAAACCAAGGGATGGATCCTGATATCGAAGAGGCCCTTTTCCTTTTCTCCGCCACGTCAATGGCATGCAGGAAGGCATCGTCCAAATCACCCTCCCTGAAATCCGCTAGAATGGAATTTAGGTCAGACATTAAGAGAATCCGTCGATATTAAGATAGCATGAAAAATCCAGGTGGAAGGATAGGACGATCAACAAAGATCCCGAGAAAGATCACCCAGTTGAGTCAGGAGTAAACATGATGAAGCGCGATAGGACCAGAATTGAGGAGGATAGTACTTTGGATTGAAAAAAATACTAACCGCCGATGAGGTCAGAGGACCCTAGTACCTTATTGGAAAAATTGAGAATTTTGATCACCGGGCGTCAACCTGCCCACCGAAATAATGAGGAAGAAACAAACGAAAGAAGAACCCCATGAGAAGTCCCTTAACGAATCTTGTTATCCAAAATGGACGATAACAGTCCTGAAAATCAAATGGCTTCCATTTCCATTCCACGGAGCACGAAACACAACACTTCCATGGCAGATTTCAAAAATTCCAACACAAGATCAATAGAGGCCAAGACCGAGTTGCAAAAGTGATGTGATGTGCAAAATATTACGAAGCGATTTATGACTATAGTTGAAGGATTTGGGATGTGATCACAGTAACATGGGTTTTGGCCAAAACGCAAGAACACACCAAAATGTCTGCTGATCAATATATAACCAGATAGGCACTGCAACAGTCGAAGCCCATCTATATGAGGCACTGCAGCCAACACAATCTGTGTTAAGATCTTCAAAGAGACTGCTACACCAGTCCCAACGGCCCCCCTCTGTCGGCCTTCTTCTATAGTTCTCCATACCAGTTCTCTAGTGAAGCAGAAGTTGAAGTGTTCCTAGATCACAAGAGGTCAAGACTGAGCTGACTCTCTTTGGTTGCAGAGGTGTTGATCTAATTAGACCAGCGAGAATTGTGAGAAAATCACCACAAATTATGGGTGATCCATAATTTGATGTCAAAAAGTCAAGCATTCGATAGAAAACTTACCAGAAACTACCATGCAACGGGCCAAAGTTGTTTTCTAAAATTGTTTCTAAAATAGCCTACCTTTCTAAACCATGTTGGGAGCCTTTTCTCGTGCTTAGAAACTACAAATATGGACAGAAAACAATTATCATTGGATATTTAGCCAATAGGTGAACTCATAGTCTTAGAGACTATTTTTAATTTAGTGGACGTTAAAATTTCATTTTTGCAATAGAGTGTGAAAGTGTAGAATAAGTTGCAGAGTGTGAAAGTGTGGAATAAACTTTAGAATAAGCATGCATTGTACTTCTTCCACTTCTTCCACACTCTGACAAAATTTTAAATAATTAATTTGCAATAAAAGCAGAGACTATATTGAGTTGCAACTATTAATATTATTTATTATTTTTATTCCCTGAAGAATAAAATCACCTTTCATTATAAATATAAATCAAAGCTAACCTATGTAATAATTCTTTTGTATATAGAAAACAATGTAACATATTTTATGAATAATATAATAATTAATATTTAAAAACATATATTTTAAAGTTATGGCTCGGTATTATGGTGTTTAAATTTAAAAGCATCGTTATTTAATACTTATTATTAAATTGATGGTATCAATTATATTTTACTAGAAGAGTTGGTTATAATAAAGGTTATAAGTTTATTTAAAATTTTGGTTACGTTTGATATTATTTAAAATTGAAATTATTATATTATTTTTATTTTTATTTTTATTGTAGTAAATAGATAATTTGTTGGAATAATTTGGATAAGATTTAGGATTGAAGTTTTAACATTTCTATTATTATTCTGACATCAAGAGTATATCTAAAATCCCACAAGTTAGATATGTTAATAACTTATGACTTAGCAAGAGTTGAGATGTCTAGCCGAATAGGAGTAGACTTTATTTAGGGGTAAGCCTACTCTTCAAACTTTAAATCATCATTGTTATTTAAATTAGACATAATCCAACTTTTTGATGTTTTGGTTTTCTAATTAAAATTTAATAATACAATTCTCAATGAAATTGTAATTTTTTCCAATTTAAAATACATTTTTTTAATGCATATCTAGATTCAAACCATAAAAAATTGTATGACATTAAATTAAAATTATACTCTTAAAAATCAAAATTAAACTATATGATTTACATTATAATTAATTATATAAAAATAAAAGCAAATCATTCTTCCATCTAATAATAAAAATAACATCTACTTAACTTAAAATAATTTAAAATAAAAATAAATGATAAATAAATAAATAACCATTATCTAAATTCATCTAAATTCCCCTTCTCAACCGAACACGTTGATTCACTTGTTATACCTACAGAAGGCCGGTAATATTGTTTTTTACCAAAATACTTTGTAGCTGTTGAAGGTTGGTTATATTGTTTTTTACTTTTAGAAAAAATTTGACTTAAAAAGAAAAGAAAAAAAATTGGTTTTCAATATGTTTTGAAATTTTTAAAGAGATTCTATAAAATTTATTAAAATTTTGAAATATATTTATATATATTAAATTGAATATTTGAAAAAAAATTAAAAAATAATGTCTTAAAATATGAATTATTTTTTTCTAATTGATTGATAACTTTTTTCATGTGGTTTAAAATTGAATTGTAAGATATAAAAAATTATATTAAAAAAATAAAAAATCTAAATAATGTTCATATTCACCAAGTGTCATGTAATAATTTAAGTTTTGTTACAATACTATGGCATATCAATATCACATGTCCAAAAACTATAACTCATTTCAAAATCAAAATATTATATTTTAATTTAATTTTATAACATTTTTTAAATTAAAACTTAATACTTACAATATAACAAGATTCCTAACCATGGATATTTACCCCTATTTTATCATGGGTATTATTAATTTGTAAATAGATTTTGTTACAATATCATGGCCCTATCACTACAAGGAAAAGGCCCTCTAGCAGAGGTTATAAACGAGGTTTTTAGTGTTATAAAATTGGCCAAAATTGTCAAAAAAACATATGCTACCACATCCATTTCTGGTAATGGAGGTTTTGGCAGAGCTTTTAATGGAAATTCAACACAACTAAAAAAATATTGGCGGCCAGAGGTTATTATGGATGTTTTTTCATCGGTGCTCTTATCAGGTTTTAATGCACCAGTGTGTAACGGTAGACAGTGCACCGGGGCGGTCGAAGGAGAATGCACTGTGCTGTTAAGGAAAACAATAGCACCAGGCCTAGTGTTGGTGATACAATGCACGGGGCCATTCTAATTGGTCTTGGGATTTGAGGGGTGCCCATAGGTCGTATAAGCGCACCAGTGTGTGTATCTTTATGAGACACCGGTGCTCCGTATCACAGAAAGGAACTGAGATTTATAATTGGTATCGGTATTCTTGCGGTGCACATGGCATCTACAAATGCACTAGTGCTTATAGATACATAAACGCCCCGATGCGCAGTATCACACAAACGCACTGATATTTATAACTGGAATCGGTATTAGCGCGGTGCCCATAGAATCATAAACGCATCAGTGCATATAGACACATAAACACACCGGTTTTCATTTTGTTTTTTTTAGAAACATCCACCTCTGACAGTCCAATTATTGCAATTGTTTTAAATTCATTATTCATCAAAAGTCGACACATCTTATAACAATATTCATATTAATTACATTTTTATTAATGCATTTGAATGTGTTGTTTGGATTAATTTGTTATATCATATCAGAATTATTGTGGTTTTTTTAAATTCATTATTCATCAAAGTCAACACATATATATAATCTTATAACAATATTCATATGAATTAAATTTTTATTAGTGCATTTGAGAACGACAATGGAGAATGCAATAGAATAAATTAAAACATATTTTGTGATTATATATATATATATATAAGACAGTCTTTATCATACAAAATGGGACAATTATTCGTATCTCTTTGTCTTTCAATTAGGACACTATTTCCATTACATTAAACAAAATGTCTGATTTCACAGACATATTTCAAAAAATAAAACTCCTTTCTTTGATATCCAAATTACATAGTGATCATCATTCTTCGCTTGAACTGTTGTCACAGCTAAAGCTACTTCCATGACTTCGGTTATTTTCAGGAATATTGTGTTAACAGCGTTGATTGTTTTCTTCTTCTTAACTTTCCATCTACAAACATAAAAATAAACTGAAATGAATGTATATACATTGGTGAGAACAATGAAAATTCTAATATTAAATAATATACATCAATGTAAATCAAAAAGAAAAATTATGTACCATAGCAACAATTGACTCATAAACTATGCACATTCTTTCAAAACCATGTACCATGCCATCTTTCAAAATTTTGTCTGTTGGCGCAGTTCCATACTTTGTTTCCTGAAAGTTTTATACCCCAAAAAAAATCATATATTTAATATAAAACTTATGTTTTTTTTCCATTAATTATATACGGAGCTAATTAAAACAAGATTGATAGATGCTTACAAATTCCACAATTAAATTCTAATATGCCAACATATACTCACAACCCATATTTAACCCAATTTCAATCAATTCATCTGATGATTCTTCTTTGTATGTTAGCACCTGTTTGAAGACATTCAATGATGATTTTTGTAAAACAACTTAAAAAATACAAAAATGAAATCCAGTTAAGTTGTTATAAGGACGTAACAATTACTCACAAACTTAAATATCAACCATTTTCTTCCTTTTTGTTCTGTTTTATGTGCTGAATGGGTTCCATTTTCTTTTCTTTTCTGCAAGAAAATTCTTGAAAATTAATATTTAAGGCTAAATTTTTTATTTATTGTACCTAATGATCAAAAAATTCGATGATTACATATTACATTTGAAGCACGTTGTTGTACTCGTTCCATTAGATCCCACAAAATTTTGTAAAAGTTTTTCCCCCTTTCGTTAACTTCCAGCACCACTCCAGATGAGGCAAGGAGCAATTCATTTTCATTTGCATATTCTATTTTTTTTCTTTTCTTAGAAAAACATTCTTTTTCTGAGTTGTTGGTCCCTGTAGCACATTAAACATATGTGAATTAGTAGATTGTTTGACACATGTTATCTAATAATTTTAAGTATATTATTAATGATAATTAAAAAGGGAAGCTCATATTGGATCAATAGTATTGTTTCATTCCCCTGATTCATCTTTTTGCAATTTTTCCATTAGAATTTTACGCTCTTCTCGTCATAGATCAGAAATAATAATATCGAGCTTCATCATTTTGTGGCTCTGCATGATACACAATAAACAATACATATTAGTTAAAGTTACATATAGTTCAAAAATAATATTTTTTATAAAGAATTTACAAAGAAATTTCCTTTTTTTCTTTTCTTGATGTGTTAACAGTATTTTTGTTACTTGATATCTTGTCAGTAATTTATTTATCAATCTGAAACCTATAGCATATCATTCATTAATATATTTATAAATAAATTCTCAACTTTTCAGGGAGAAAAAAATCTTGAGACACCGATGCGTCTTTCATGAAATCTGCACCGCCGCTGGTGCGTAGATATTAACAACGCACCGCAAAACAGTATAATACATCGTACGGTGCGTTCAATATTATAAATGCACCGCAAAAATAGTGTAATATACCTAACGGTGCATGGGGTATTATAAACACACCACAAAAACAGTTTAATACACCGTACGATGCTTTCCTAGTTAAAGAGAGCACCGATGCCCTATTTCAGATTTGGCGCACAGATTTAAAAAAATGTTTTCAATTTTTTACGACAAAAAAAATTTGCAGTGCACTGTAATAATACAGAGCACCAGTGCGGTGGCGTACGTAGGGCACACCGAAAAAGAAAAATCCATTTTTTCAAAAATTCATGCAATGGCCGAATGGATTGGGATCCGACTATGCAAGTCATCCCGTGGGTTGGACGTCAATCTAAAATGAAAAACCCTAATTCTAAAATCACAGAAATAGGGAGAAGAAAGGGAAAAAACAAAAAAATGAAGGGTTCAGGGTAAAAATGGATAAAATTGCAGGAAAAAATAAAAAACTACAGAAAAAAGTAAAAAAAAAAATATTAAATTTAATCAAGAAATGGTTTGAAATTCTATGATAAAGGGCTTGAATCACAAGATTTTTTTTTCTGATTGTCTGAATACTTCTGTTTGAACGTATTTCGCCATCCACAGTGCCCTCGTGCTCTCTTGCTCCAGGTCTGTCTACTACAAAAATATCACTGAAAATTTTTAGCAAAAATAGTGAAATAATGAAAAGTGTTTAGTATTTAAAGAATTATTTTATCAAATTAGATTTTCGAAAATATTTTTCCGCCTATTTTTCAAATTGCCGCGTTTTTTAACTTAAACAAAATAGAGTTGTGTTTTTTTATTTGCGTTTGTTCATTTCCAGTGCACGGAAATCTGACGTACCGGTGCGTTGTATTAATATGACGCACTGGGGCCTGTTAGGATGATAAGCGCACCGGACATTTTAATTTTTTTTATTTTTATTTTTTGTATGTAAGACCATAGTAAAATAATGATAATTATAAAGTACATGAATTTATTTTCATTATTTTCTAAACTTTATATAAGTAAGATCATAATAAAATAATGATAATTATAAAGTACATGAATTTATTTTCATTATTTTTTAAACTCTATGTTACAAAAATTCGTATTATTCTAGATTTGTTTTTTTACAATTATTTGCACATTTACAAATTTAATTATTTTAATAAAATCATTTCACATTAATACAATTAAAATTTTCAAATTAATAGAATTAAAATTTTAAAACTTAAAATTTTACATACAATTACATTAATTAAAATTACAATTACAATTAGAATTAAAATTACAATTACAATTTTACATTAATTTCACATACATAAATTACGAATAGAATTACAATTACAATTTTAATTTTACATACAATTACATTTACAATTTTACATATAATTACATTTACAATTAAAATTACAATTTTACAAATATTTTACAGAGAATTCAATTAAAATTACAGTTACAAATACAATTACATTTACATTTTTACTTAAAATTACATTTACAATTACAATTACAATTTTATAAATATTTTACATACAATTCAATTAAAATTACAATTACAAATACAATTACAATTTATGAAATTTACATACAATTACAATTACAATTACAATTTTACAATTTTTCATATATACAATTACAATCATTTCAGAATAAATTAAATATTACAATTACAATTAAAATTTTACATTAATAAATATTTTACATACAATTACACTTAAAATTACAATTAATATAAATACAAATACAATTTTACAATTTTATATAGAATTAAAATTTAAATTACAATTACATTCACGACACAATATTTAATAAATATCATGGTCATTTAATAATATTTAATTAATTAATAAACATCATCACGATCATGATAACCATCATACAAACATCATATTCGACTAATAAACACATTCAATTAACATTATATATTAACATCATCACAACACAAACATGAAATATACATCTCAATATAATGTCAAATAAACATGCGTCTATCACATATACACATCTATCTGCAAGCTAAACATTAAATGAACATATCTAACATGACTAAAAATATGCACCACATCATGATGGTCATCAACATGAAAATTAAGGACAACTGCAACATGAACATAATATATATATATAATGTTAAAAATATACAACTGTAATATAAATGTCATGGATCAGGCACTGGTGGTAGTATAACAACATCAATAAAACTAGTACAACTAGATGCATCATGCTCAGTAAAGCTGGATGCAGCCTCGACAATCGATGGTCGACTAGCCTGCTCATGATCATGATGATCACTAGTACTGATGGATGCATCTGCTGGTGGTAGTAAAACATGATCAATATGAGGCGCAGTAGTAGTGGAGGCCTACTTAGTCAGTAGTACTGCAGCCTCGGCGGTCGATGGTCCAGCCTGCTCATGATGATCATGACTAGTACTCATGATGGATGCTACAGGCTGCTGACTGGACATAGTCGATGGTCCAGCCTTATCTCATGATGACTAATGTCAAATGCTGCCAATGGAGCCTCATGCTGATCATCTGGCACGCCGCGAGGTGAACGATCACAAGATGCATTTGAGTCGCTTCCGGCGAACTGTCCATCACGTGCCACAGCTCGACTACACCTATATCTACAGACAATCCTCCTCAATCACGTAACAGCTGTCGTAGCTCCTATGACATGCCGCATCAGGCCGTACCTGTCACGCGGCATGCCTCTCCACCTCTGTAACAGTCTATCATCACCTTGTATCTCTTTGTAATGAGCGGGCCTGATGCCCGCATCTAAAATCAATCCATAGATTCAGCTGCCCAACTCCATCCGGTATCTGGTCTCAGGTCAACCACACCTAGCAAAAGGTGGTACCGGTGCACCATGAGGCACAAGATCATCACGTCTCTCTGCTGCGCCACCGACCTCATCCTCCGGCGCATCAACCATCTCCTGATCGTAATCATCAAGATCGACACTTAGATCATGTGGTGGATCTGGCATCTCATTGCCATCAAAAGAGCCAATGTCTACAAAATATATACAAGAACACAACAATAATTATACAATTTCATTACACAATTTAATAAAAACAAGTTAAAGAACATGTTAGAATAAATATAAATAAAACAGTAATATTACCTCTATCATCTGGTGGCTCATCAGGAGTGAAGAGGATGTTGGGACAGCCTCGCCAATCTAGTCCGGCATAAGGACATGGGACCATAATGAAGGGATGCAGCCCACCAACACTAGCTAGTAAGTCCAACGAATCATGTGACATCCTCACTGAAAACATAGTGTCTCCCCTCTTGGGTATCATCTTCCCACACATGCGCATCTGGACCTCGAACATCGGCTTACGAGGCTGTCGAACAAAACTAGGTCTCATCTCTGGAAACCTCTCAAAAAATAAACAAAACAACTGTAAAGAAAAAGGGAAGTTGACCCTCCCTTGTGCATGAGCACGACATCTATCTAAGGCCGTACAAAAATGTCGCAAAAAAATGGCATACCACCTGACAAGTTGTGGATGTTGTACTAAATAATCAACGTAATATAAAAGCGGGCAACTAATGTGTTGCCCATCACTAGTGTTGTGCGAAATGATCGAAGTGATAATAGAGAGGCACTGCACGTCTTGTCTACCAAAAGCACCTATACGTAACTGACCTCCAGGTACCTGAAACTCTGAAGGAGATGGTACATGTGCTTCAATGTATCTCTGGAAGAAAACTAACTGACTCCCTGCTACACAACCAGCTGGCACGTCTGGGAATGAGGGAAAATCCACCCCTCTCCTCGATATTCCTATAATAAAATAAATATCCTCCTCAGTGGGTGTGTACCACTGGTCAGGACCAACCTAAAAAGCCTATCGGTATGCATTCCACCTGCCGAAAAGATGTCTCAAAAGCACACTATGGGCCTTGATGCCGGAAATAGCCTCCTCCTAGAACTTGAGGAGGCCTGCCTACATAAGGATCTCCTCGGTATCTGAGTAATAGGGCGAGGGCATCCATCTCTCTCCCTCTCTCTCGCCTCCCATTAGCGAATCATGTCATATTGTTCTGCTTGTTGTTGTTGCTGTTGATCTTGTTCTCTCTGAATCATTGCCATATTAAATATTTTTTTTTTTATTAAAATAGAAATGTATTTATAAATATACATATATAATTTTTTTTGAAAAAAAACAAACATACAAGTCGGTGCTCCATAAAATCAGTCACACACCAGTGCCGGTGCGTCCTAATATTTTAACGCACCATCCCCGGGGCCCCTAATGAAACAAAGCGCACTGAATTTGGTGCAGATGTCTATTTTTCAAGCACTGTGGACTATATATAATTCAAAATAGCAGTGCGCTGACTGAAATATACACCCTGGCGCGTATAGTCCTGTCAGCGCACCGACTTCATGACAATGACATAGTTTACGGTGTGGTCTTTTACCTGGCCGCACCGTTGACCCTCTTAGAATGAAAAATGTGTTGCGTTGACATAAACCAGGGCGGAAAATGCAGTCAATGCACCGCACTGTGATTGCTGGGGTAAACAGTTCACCTGGATAAATGAGCGCACCGCTTTTTTTCTTTTTTATTTTTAGTTTAAAAATATTCGGGGCGCCTTGCGGCATTGCCCCTGAAATGGTGCGGTTACCGTTAGCACCGGTAGTGGTGCTGCCTATAAATTTTACAGGTAGCACCACTATTTAGTGAAAGCCAAATAGCTCGAGCGCACGGCGCAACAATTTTTTTTTTCTTTTTTAATGGTTATTTTTAAGTTTATTTCAATTTCTAATCCGCTAAAAGGCTTAATTCTAGGAAAACTAGAAAAATACCCATACATTTCGCAGTTGAGGAGGCATATTGGTTGTAAAATTTGGAAAATAAAATTTGCCCACTGTTTTTCAAAATGCAAGCTGGAGATTGGTGGCCAATGCAGAGTAGCAGTGCGTGCAATGGGTGCAATGAGAGCACCGATGTCAGGACGGCTTAGAAATAAGGAAATAGCACTGGGGCTTGAGAGCTCTAGAGCACTGAGGAAAGTGAATAATGAATTTTTTTGGCCGTAATTTTTTTTTAATTAACCCTGTTTCGGTGCGCGGGGTTTTATAAGTGCATCGGTGTTGTTAAATAAAACCGCACTGAGCGGTATCAATTTTGGCACGTTGTTTATAACGCGCCAAGGCGTTTCCTTAACCGCGCACCGAGATGTTTCAGTTTCAGCGTGAAAATTTGATGATGCACCGAGGTGCCATAATGGTAAAGAATCGGTGCGTAATAGTCGTGTTGGGGTACCCATGTTTTGGCTAGGTTGACAAGACCAAAAGATGAGACAATATAGAACCACTTTCGGACCTTAGGATCTAGCCCTCCTAGGCCCAGAGAGGGATCTCTCTATAATTGTCAAAAGATTTAGATCTTTGAAGCTCAAATGTTATGGGTTTTAGGCTAGTTATAGGCACAAGGTTTGTTTGTTTGATTGTTTATGTTTGGTTGTTGGGAATCAGGAAAGAAGGGTCCAATATAAGACAAGGATGAGCAAAGAGGAAAATTTAGGCTAAGGTAGATAACTTAGAAAACATCAAGGCCATTGGGCAATGGAGTCAAGAAAGGATTTACTTGTGTTCAATGTGCAAGCTTTAAGTTGGGCTAGTTATCTAGAGCATTTCGATCTTAAAAGATGGTTGATGGAATGGAACATTAAGGACTGAAAGTGAGTGAGGGGGAACCAGCCAATCCTGTCTATAGATCAGGTCAGAGGTCATTTAACTCCAGACCTGCTTGGACAAAATTAGAGGCAGGACAAGGGATCTTAGAAAGGCTTAGTGAGATGGAAAGATCCTAGTGAGGCAGAGACAGGGTTCTAGACCTCCCAGTGCTCTCAACTCATCCAACTAAATCCTAACAAGAACATATAAACATAGATTTCATTAATTCATACATCAGAGAGCAGGAAATAACATCCACTACACTGGTTAAATCAATTGAAATCAATATTCAGATACACATATAAGTAGAAAACATAAAGGGCTGGGAGAGCAGCAACATAAGGTACCTATAAAGGGTAAATCTTATGCCAAATTTCTAATGCGAGCCAGAAGAAATGAAATGAATTGAAAATAAACACAGAGATAGAAAACATCACTAGCTGCTTTAGATAAGGATCCAAATAAATGTGCTTGTCATATTAAAAACAACACCAATTAGGTACATCATTGCCCACAGCTTGAACATTCAGCCTGAATACATCAAATCTCAGCCTATCTTACAATATTACACAGAGAACTTGTCTCAAGAGGAAAATACTTGCATTTCTCTGATATCTCATCAACAACCTTTACAATGTTTCCCTCTGTGTTTTATAGCAGAAGATGAACAGAAGATTGACTGAGGAGGTAGGTGAACACTAAATGTAACATTAAACACAGAAAAGAATAGAGGGTCGAAACCCATCATGTTTTAAATCTCTGCATTTATCTCTAATATGGCTCAATTGTTCTGACTGCAGTACTGTGCGTACTATTGGCAAAATAATAAAATAAGAAATAGTGAGGTCTGCCCTACTTGAGTCACCAATGCTTCTAATCATGTAGGACTACTGTCGGGTAAGAAACTTCAGGAACACGATGTATAATAAAAACTGCATGGGCACTTTGTCCTCTGATGAAGAAAAACATTCTGCTGCTATAGGAAACCTGGTAGTACTATTTCTTGTGTATTAAATTTCTGATTGACCTTTGGGGTTTTCAAATTGGTGCTTTGCTTCTTAAATTGCTGCATTATGGATCCAAATATTCAGTCCTGAGCACTGAAAACTATAATCATAAGCTGGTTTTTCCACTGCTCCATAAATGTTTCAAATCTGCAAGATCTGGGCTTTAATGGCACCGGATAGGGTTGCGGATTTTCAAAACTTGTCCTTTGATGAAATTTATACCTCTGCCACCTTTCTTGACATTTCACTGGAGTACCAGCGCCCATATCAGCTCTCTATCTGCACAACACGCCATTGAAGAGGTACATATGCATCATGGCGGTTTTCCGCCTCTGATAACCCTGAAAAACACGAAACATACGAAGAAAATCATGGACGGGGGCAATGGATGCAATGTGGATGGAGGAAATGGCCATGCAATCGGTGACATGGCGGAAAAATGCAGAGGAACAATGGAAATTCGCTCTGGTGGAGGTGGCGGTTTGCAGAGCGAAAAACGAACGAAAAAACGTTAAAAAACACGAAATGAACCAATTATATGCAATGGAATGGGAGTATGTACGGAGGATGCATGTGGAGGTGACGTGGCGGGACCGGGGACAGTGGAAAAGTCAGCGGCGGGTGAAAAAATATGGACCGTCGATCGCGGCGGAGATCAACGGCAGAGGACAAAGGACGGCGGGCCACGACCTGAGCTATCGCGTGCGCAACTGGATTATCCATCGTGCATCTTCGACGAGCGATAGCTGTCGGATGGGCCGCTCTAGATCAAACGGTCTTCGGTAATTTTGCTGGGCATCCATGTTTGAAAAATAACGCGCGATGGATGGAGTTAACGGGCGAGATGGGCAATTTTGAAATCGTACAGGAGGACAGGTGTCAGGCGCTGAGTGGAATCGCTGGCCGTCGGGGAAAAACCGCCAGCCGCCCAAAAGCGGTGCGAAATAAACCAGGCAGTCTTGGAATAGTGCGTGGCGGGGTCCACAGGGTGGATGGGCTCCACACCGTCAATCTGACGGGAAAATGAACGGTGGAGATGCGGCGACAGGTGATGAACGAGAAAAACGACGGAGGCTGCGGGGGCGGCGATCGTCGTCCGATCTGCGCAGATCGACGACTGTAATCGCGCCCGATGAAACACTGGGGCAAGCGCCTTTGGGGTTAGCGCTTGGGTCACGGCGCTGGGTTATATGGAGAGAAAAAAGGCACAGGGCTATCAGAGAGGGGGCTGAGGCCTATTATAAGGTCTGAAGTGGGTTTTTAACCCATTTTCATATATTTTGAGGCCCAAAGGGTAACAATAGGGGGATGGAGGGGGAATTTGGGAAAAAAAAGGGTGTAGGGATTTTTAGAGGGGATTTAGGGGGTTAATAGGGAAAATAAAAAGGGGAAAAGAGGAACTTTGAAAGAAGGAGGAAAAGGGGGAAAAAAGGGGACATTTTGCAGGGGTACAAGGGGTAAATGCAGGCCTTTAGAGAAAGGAACCAGCGGAGGGGACTTGTATAAGGCAAAGCACAGAGAGACCTCAAGGATGATGTGTCTTCAGGGGA
The DNA here is from genome assembly GCA_034641835.2 of Pinus albicaulis. NCBI lineage: Eukaryota > Viridiplantae > Streptophyta > Pinopsida > Pinales > Pinaceae > Pinus > Pinus albicaulis. The sequence goes on from CM076584.1 coordinate 1,274,183,100, forward strand.
GATGCATTCCTTGAATGTCTCCAAAATGATATAGCCCCTAGCTTGCTTGTTAAGAATTTCATAGGGGGGCTAACAAGTCACAAAGCACCAGTTTTTTGGCCTTAATTTTTTTTTATATATAACGTTATTCCAGTGTGTGTGGTTTCGGGAACATCAGTGCTCTTAGAGAAGAACGCACCGGCTCGTTTTTGTTTTGGTGCAGTGTTTTATGATGCACCGGCGCGGAAGAGTATTGACGCCTTGGTGCGTTAGTGTAATTGGACGCCCCGGAAGTGTGTATTTTGTGCACGATTTCCGGTGTGTCAATGTTCGATGCATACCAGTGTGTTCTATGGTATCGTGTGCACTGGTAATTGATAGCTCAGGAGCACTGGAAAACTGAAAAATCTGGGTTTTTTGTCGTATATATTTTTTTAATTTAACCCTTTACCGCTGCGCGTTTTTTATAGGCACACCGGTACTGTTTGCTACAAACGCACCGGTCGGTTTGCGTTTTGGCACATTTTTTATGATGCACCAGTGCGGTTTCTGTCTACCGCACTGGGTTGTTTCGGTGTTGGCATTGTGTTTTATAATGCACCAGTGCGGACAAGTTTTGAGGCACCGATGCTCTAGTATATTATGACGCATCGGGCGGGTGTGTACCGAGTGCATGGTGTCTAGTGTGCCAATGATTTTTTCCGCACTGGTGCTTTCTTTTTTTGAGAGCACCGGGGCGAGTTTTAACGATAAGAGCATTGATAAGAAAACATCCGCAAAACCCTCCGCCCACTAACCTCCTCTAGTAAACTTCGCTAGAAACGGATGTATGGGGTATTTTCTTTGTGGTTCCTCAAAAACATCTGCTCCGAGGGCCTTTTCCTTGTAGTGCATACAATAGCTTATCAATATCACTTGCACAAAAAACATAACTCATTTCAAAATCTAAATATTTAATAAAATTTAATATATAAACTCTTAATATAATTTGATTGTAGATACAAATTTTGATCTTACAAAAGATTACGAAAATATTCTTATTATGTTAAATTTTTATATTAATTTTTAATTATGCTTTAAGGCTTCTTTATTTGAAAACAACTCTCCTATTTGCCACTATGTACTATTGTTGACCATTAGATCAATTGTTAGACGATTTAACAATGACCTGCCATTGATTAAAAACAGTTATAAACCATTATAGTGAACCAACTTTATTAACGAACCAGTTACATCACGATCATAGGAAAACAAATTGAAAAGGCATAACCTCGACTCACTTCTTCACACTATTTAAGTCTTTCTTCTTGGGTTTGAAAATCCCAACCTTTGCAAATAAATCCTGTATGGAACTCCAGTCCATTTTTTCACTAATTATTCTTCATTTTGGATCTTTGCCTCCAGAGATTTCAGAGGCTTTGTCCATTTTTTCTTTCTGATCCTGCCGTTTTGTGTTGCATTGTCCATTTTTTCTTTCGGATCCTTCCACTTTGTGTTGTGTGTTACTTAAAATAATGTAGAAAATAAAACAGAGGTTGATAGAGTGGAGAGTTATCACACCCGCACTTCTCCACGATTTCAATCCTCGTCTCAATGTCTCGAGATCATTCTACTCTACTCTGATAAACGAATCAGCATAGGGGATGAAGTAATTCTTGGTCAAGTGCAATAGTGTCCTACTACGTTTGAAAACTATTATAATCCTTATCTAGAGATACAACAAATCTTCATAGAAAAAAATTAGTAGCACTCCTATGTTTAATTCTTAATTTAATTAATACTTTCAGTAATAGTTATGTGTATACATGTATTTCTTCAAACTGAAATTCATATCATTAATTATTTCATAAAGACATAATCAGGTTCACAGGTCCTGATGCTCCTCGAGGCGGGTATCTTCACTAGTATGTTATAATCCCCCTTAAATCAGAATAGGTTTCCAATAAAATGGCACATAGAATCCATTAACTAATTTCAGAATAATGGTGTTAATCCCTACGTTCTGCAGGTTACATGCAGCTTACCTGGGTACCCACAATTATATAGGTATGATGATTTTGTTTCTTTCTTTGGCCATGAAATTTATGTATAGATGAAATGTGTGTCCTAACACTAACAATCATGAATATGTAATTTGTTTCTATGTGCTACAATATTAGGATTCCTGTGGATGGATGTGGTTTCCTATGAACCTCTCAAAGTGTTTATGTGCATGTTAGTTTTGACATTGTTCAAGATTCATACTATCCCAATAGATAGAAGAGTGAGGTTAGTGCCTTAGTGCAAAGGTTTGTCTCCACTTTCCAATCACTATATTTTTCTCCAACACAACTTCCACCTCCAACTCGTGGTCCTCTCTTTGTATCTCCTCACCGATAGTTACTTCAGTGCTTCGACTATTCCGAGTGCTCCATCAGATTACAAGCAAGTCCAAGCAAGTCCAAGGCTTCAACTGCATAAACGTTTCCTCTGCTGATCAAATCTCTCTTTTTAATATTATCTAAAATTTTATGAATTAAATCTCTTTTTTAAATATTATCTAAACTTCTAGGAGTAAATCACCCTTTTTAATATTATCTGACTTTTTACTATTAGTAAATTTTATAAGAATTAATAATTATCAGGATAGGCATCCAGGTTATTTCTCCCTAATCTTGAGGATAAGTTGGTCAAATTTGTTAGCATCTACAGATTAAATCTCCTTTTTAATATTAACTAAACCTCTAAGGAATAAATCACAATTTTTAATATTATCTGACTTTTTATAAATTTTATAAAAATTATTAATTATCATGATAGGCTTCCAGGTTATTTCTCCCTAAACTTAAGGATAAGTTGGGCAAGGTTGTTAGCATCGATCATGCAAGATCATGGCATATGTCACTCTCAAGGTTTTCGTTTTTAAAACTAAAAACTATATAATCGTGTGATAAGTGGCCAATGAGCACAAGTTAACAGAGACGCCAGTACCATATATTGATTTAAAAGAATGATTAAAAAACTAATAACTAGCAGTTGCCCCAAAAGATGAAATGAAAGGCCCATAAGATTTTTAAATTAAAAAAAAAAAAAGTGTACTTTGGTTTTCATGATTAAAAATAATAATTATACTCATTATTATAATTATACTCATTTATACTTATTTATGTCAATTTCTCAAGGTAACAAATATGGATAATTATCTGATCTTTTTAATTGATCTACATATTATCTTTGTAAAACATAAACATAGTTCTGGTTGCCCAAAAAAGTGGCTTGACAAGCATTGTAGGAAGTCAGGTTTGGCTTGACATCCGACTTCTAAAAGCTCTTCCATGATTTCTCAGTCTCAAATGTGAATTTGGTAATAATTCCTCAATTTCAAATATATTCTTAATCCCCTGTCGACTCACTTTATCATCTCGCAACGTCTAGTGATTTACTTCCGTGTGAAATCTAACTCTTATACCAGTGGGAAAGTAGAATTCAAGAAAATCGGAAACATCAAAAGTCGTCTAATATTTATCCATGGATTCAAAACTTGAATTTGTACAATAGTTTTGAACAAAGAAATACGGTTCAATTCCTAAATGCAATAATCAATAAGCAATTTTGAAGAGCTCAATTCTCAGAAATTTTCCATGCATCCCTATCTATAGGTAAAGTAAAATAACAATAACCCTCTCAACTTACTCATTTATCATAATCACAAAAAGAAAAATAAAAAATAAAAAAACAGAAGAAATAAAATAATAATAACTCTCTCAACTTACTCATTTATCATCATCTCAAAAAGAAAAATGAAAAATAAAAACAACATAAGAAATAAAAAATATACATAACATGTTGAAATTTTAATGGGCTAATCTTACATTTTACGCCTTGCAGAATTTCAAATAGTTTTTTACAAAGGAAATTGAATGAGACTTGCCAACAAAATTGCAGTAGAATAGCTTAATAACAAATACATATTACTTCCTCATAAAGAAACTGATCATTTTTTTTTAAGAAATGCATTCAACCTAAATTAAATCTCATCATAATGGAGCACAATCACAACCAAACACTAACAAAACAGTGCCCACAAAACATTTCATCTTCTAGAATGGGTATAATAAAGATATGTATCTTCCCAATTCTTTTACAGTTGTGTGATTAAACCCTTGATTAGGCAACAAACGCTATAGGCCCAATCTGTAATAGTTCATGTCATGCTTTGAATGGAACTAATCATCGCTCACCCTACAGCCATCTCCGTTATTTTCATAACAAACAACGACAATGTGTATGCAAGAAATAGGAAAAGCCCATAGCTGCAAGATGTCTAAGCAGTGCAATACAAGCTAACAATGAAATTAAAGTAATACAAAGCAGTTTTGTGACTACAACAACCTAGTTCATACCATCTATTACAAATATGTAATGTCGCAAGAGAAAGATATTGTTTGAAAATTGAGCTCCATAAAAGTGTAGCTTGCATTGAAAGATATGCCACATCAAAATTTGGTGCCATTCCATCCAAAATCCGACCTCTTGACATCGTAGAACTTGATGTAGAAGCGTGACTTGGGTACTTCAAGTTTGGTCTCCAGTATGCTGGAAATGGTTACGCTGAGCTTCTTGTTGGTATCAGACCCCAACCCTCCAATAGACACCAATTCTCCATAGGCTGCTGGATCCTTAGTACCCCCAAATGAAATTGCTACCGACCCTTTCAGCTGCACCATCACATAAGCTTTTGGCTTGCCAATGATCTTAGCAATGGATTTTCTTGTCTCTGAAATTATTTTGGAGGTTTTCACTCAATCCAAAGGTACATTTGTTGAAACACTGAGGGAAGGCGTGGTTGCTAGAGCTCATGAACTAGAATCACATAGGAATAGGAATAGGGTAGGGCTACCATAGTAACAACTTAAATTGAGGGCAGGAAATACCCCCACAATTCATCATAAAGAAATTGATCATGTAAATGCAAAAATAAGCATAAAAACATAAACTACTACTAACAATATGTGATCTGCAGTTTGAAAAGATGATAATTGTGATCTGCAGTTTGAAAAAACGATAATGGTCAGCAGAAAAAATGGTGCACATCACAGTATAATATTAGATCTTGCAATAATTTAGCCACTATGTTATTACAATCCCAGGTCTGCAGGGTACCATATCCATCCACTAACAAACAAGAATCCTTCCAAATGACATCAATAACACTTAAATAACAACTTTAAGTGTGCCCTCTATGGTATGATTGAGAGTACAGAACTTGCAAAGCAGTACCCTGCAACAATAAAATCTTGCAGGGCAGCAGATTTTATAGGATAGAGAGAATTCATACTGAATACCAGCACGGCGCGAGAATTCACGCTGAATACCAGCATGGTGTTCTCCATAGCAAGCCTGCGAATTTGTCTGCAAATCTTTTCCACCGAAGACTACTCAACAGTTTTAATTAAAATATTGCAGCCCATAAGCTCCAGCTACTGTTGCTTATTTTCAGGCGGAAGTTGACCTGACACCACAGCGTATATATTTAACCCGCTTCATGGAAGCAAATATCTTTTGGTCGTGCACATTAATGGAGGGTTTATCACTGGCCGTTTTGAAGATAGAGCAACCATATGTGAATACCAGAGCGAAAGTAGGTCTAAAAGGTGTGTGCCAGATGTGACTATCAGCCTAAAAATAGGAACCAAGTAATGGAAAATGCTTTGACTGTTTTCCATGTCTCATTATCAAAATGAAATGGAAATGCTTTGATTGTTTTCCATGTTTCATTACCAAAATTAAATGGTTGACAAAAACAAAATGAGTTGATTCAAAAGAAAAGGCCTATCGGCCTAATTATTTAAACGCCCAAAGGCCGGTACTAACAACTCCTGTAGATTTGAGTGGCACATTCTCTCCCAATAAAGCAGAAAAGCTTAATTTGCAGGTTATATACGTGGGAAACCGCTCGATGTTGTACATGTTTCAATCTCAACTATTGGCATATATTGATCTAGGTATTTATGGTTCAATATTGGTTGATTAAATGCACATAAACTAGTCCATTATGATTTAGCAGAGTTTTCAAAAATAAGTAATTGAAAAAAGGTGTTGGATGTATAAATATTTTGGAGAGACATATTGTGTGTAATTATCTTTGCCTAAAATATAATAATAATATAATATTATATTTTTTATATATTAATTAATTATAGTGTTTTTTTTGAAACATCACATTTATTTTAATTTAAGAGTTTTGATCAGTTAATAATTAGAATATTAGTGTTTATTTAGTATTTATATTTATTTAAATTTAAATTTAGTAAGTTTTGTTTAATCTACTTTATATATATATATATATATATATATATATATATATATATATATATATATATATATATATAATATATATATATATATATATATATATATATATTACAAACAAAATATTTAATAAATATGTTGATTCTTTGAAATTTATATCAATCAAGTGAGTGAAAATAGAAATTGAGTAAAAAAATTTCATTGAAATTACTTGTTACTAGAGAATATTTGTTATAACAAAAGTGAATATAGACATCTATAAATTTATATCAATCTTAAGTAAAACTAAAAATGGAGTAAAATTTTTTCATTGAAATTAGCTTATCGAGAAGATTTTTTTATTTTTTCTTACTAAATACTTAAAAAATAATTATAATGAAAATTTAATATTTTAATATTTTTAATAAAAGAAGTTAAAGTCCAATATATGACATGAGTTTAATAACTTAATTGAGATTTAGGGAGTTAGTGTGAGTTTAATAACTTAATATTTAAACAAGGGTCAGAGACTATTGAAATAACCAACTAACAAAAGTGAATATAGACAACTATAAATTTATATCTATCTTAAGTAAGTAAAAATAAAAATGGAGTAAATTTTTTTCATTGAAATTGCTTTTTACTGGAGAAGTTTTTTTATTTTTCAATAATATTTAAAAAATAATTATAATAAAAATTTAATATTTTTAATATAAAAATTATTTTTAATAGTTGATAGTTAGGGAGATAGTGTGAGTTTAATAACTTAATATTTAAACAAGGATCAGAGGATATTGAAATAACTAACTAACAAAAGTGAATATAGACATCTATAAATTTATGTTTTATAAGTGTCTATATTCACTTTTTATAATTAGTTGTTTGAGTGGTATCTAACCCACTAACACCCAATTATTAAGTCACTCATCTTATTTAATCATTAAAATTTGATTATATTTGAATTCAATTCAAATTTCTAGCCTCCCACCATTTAAAATTTCAAAACGATCCATTGTATGGTAGATACATGGATGTGAGAGATACATTGTATCGCAGATACATGGACGAGAGATGGCAATGGAAGTGTGCATGGAGGAAGAAAATTAATTTTTTGGATTAAAAAAATATATATATTCAAGCTATTGATAGGTGGAAAAAAAAAGTATGGTTGTAAGTTAAATGAATTCAAAATAGAAAATGGAGAGATCCATTTTATGGTAGATACATGTATGAGAGGTGGCAGATGGAAGTGTGAGTGGAGGAAGAAAATTAATTTTTTGGATTAAAAAAAAAAAAATATATATATATATATATATATATATATATATATATATATATATACATTCAAGCTATTGATACGGAAAAAAAAGTATGGTCAGAAGTTAAATGAATTCAAAATAGAAAATGGAGAGATCCATTGTAATATAGATACATGGATGAGAGGTGGGTTGATGGAAGGTGAGTGGAGGGAGCAAATTACTTTTTGGATTGAAATATATATATATATATATATATATATATATATATATATATATATATATATATATATATATATATATTCAAGCTATTGATACGTGGAAAAAAAAGTATGGTTGTAAGTCAAATGAATTCAAAATAGAAAATGGTTAGATCTTAATCTTTCTTGGGGTCTTGATACATTTTTCGAACCCTTTCAAGCTTTAAGCAATAAAGTTATTTTAGTTAAATTTGTTTTACTTTTATAGTTCTAACATAGACCACACAGGATCATTACTTCTTGTTGTCTTATGGTCAACATGTCATTCATTGCACAGTAATTGACTAACTTTGATCTTCTACATTTCAATTAGTGTTGCATCAAACAAATAATTTTTTCAATGGTTGGTATTTTACTCTTACCCATCTTGATTGAACTAGTATAATCAATAATATTGTGGCATTTGTTTTTCCTATGTTTGATCTTTGTACATTTATATTGATAATTTGACAAGTATTGTTAATGACAAATAAAATTTGCTAACATTAATGAGAACTATATTTTTGGGTCTATTTCCAAATTCATGAATGAAATTCCGAAAAACTTATTCTCCCCTTATTGCATGCCAATGTACATTTCTCTATATAAATTGGTTGTATGCTAGCCATATTGATAATGACAAGTATTGTTAATGACAAATAAAATTTTCTAATATTAATCAGAATTATCTTCTTGGCTCTATTTCCAAATTCATGAATGACATTCAGAAAAACTTCTTCTCCCCTTCTTGCATGCAAATGCACATTTCTCTATATAAATTGGTTGTATGCTAGCCATATTATATCCAGATCGTTTTAGAAAATTTCCATATTTTCACTAGATATGACATGTGTCCATACCTACATGAAGCTTGGCAATTTATTTATGATTTCCTACCACTTTTTCATTTGTAGGTGAGATCACAGCATTAAATTAAACGTTCCTATGTTTTTTCTAAAGGGTTCATATACAGAACAAATAATGAGAAATTCAATATTGAGATATAATAATTGATCTTTGCCAATCATTGTGACAAACAAAACGTATCATTAGCTCTTATGGACAACACTTGCTTCATTTTCAAAATAGAATGGTTTAAATGTTGTTAAATGATCTCTACATTATTTTCAATTGCATGACATGGGCTAGATTTACTTACGCAGAATCTTTTGGATTAAAACAAGAACATCACAGACACCGAGGAGATTAGTGGTAAAGAGAAATGTGATCTTTCGAATAGTTTCAAGGATCATGAAGGAAATGATACAAAGGTGAGTCAACATTAAAAAGAGAAACATAAGAAAATTTCTCAAGAAGATGTGTAGTTGATGTTATTCTTGGGTTCAATTTGTAGATTGGAGATATGTGCATTTTTATTCAAGGGCAGATATTAATTCACATAGAAATTCAAAATTTATTTACAAAATTGTTATAGTCCTTTGTATACATGTCTCAAATTATTTGTACTAATTAAGGTTATCTTTAGCAGGAGGAAGTGATTAAGAAAAAATATGAAGAAATTGTACCAAAAACATGAAGGAATTGTACCAAAATGACTTCTGATTTCGAAGGTATAAAATCATGATCCATTTCTTTATTTACGAGGAATTCATCATTCATGTTGGAATAATCAGACAAGGTATTTAACTTTGACATAGACCTCATGATTTGTAAGGCTGAAGGAAACAATATTGCAGTAATATTTTGTTGTAGCATGGTCCTTACATCATTGTAGCATGGTCCTTCCATTATGTTGATATTTTTCTGTCTTTCAACAAATTCCAAAGAAACGTTGATCAGTGTTATATGTTACTGCCTCACTACAAGGAAAATACCCTCTAGCGGAGGTTATAAAGGAAGTTTTTAGTGTTATAAAATTGGCCAAAATTGTTAAAAAAAACATATGCTACCACATCCATTTCTGGTAACGGAGGTTTTGCCGGAGATTTTAACGGAAATTAAACACAACTAAAAAAAAATGGGCAGCCAGAGGTTATTATGGATGTTTTTTGATCGGTGCTCTTATCAAGTTTTAACGCACCAGTGCATATCGATAGACAGCGCACCGGGGTGATCGAAGGAGAATGCACCAGGCCTGGTGTTGGTGATACAACGCACGGGGCCGTTCTAATTCGTCTTGGGATTTGAGTGGTGCCCATAGGTCATATAAGCGCATCAGTGCGTGTATCTTTATGAGGCATCGATGCTCCGTATCATAGAAAGGAACCGAGATTTATAATTTCTATCGGTATTCGTGCAGTGCAGATGGCATCTACAAATGCATCAGTGCTTATAGATACATAAACGCCCCGGTGCGCAGTATCACACAAACGCATCGACATTTATAACTGGAATTGGTATTAGTGCAGTGCCCGTAGAATCATAAATGCACCGATGCGTATAGACACATAAACGCACCGGTTTTCAATTTTTTTTTTTTTAGAAACATCCACCTCTGACAGTCCAATTATTGTGATTGTTTTAAATTCATTATTCATCAAAATTCAACACATATATATAATCTTATAACAATATTCATATGAATTTTTTTTTTATTAGTGCAATTGAGAACGACAATGGAGAATGCAATAGAATAAATTAAACATATATATATATATATATATATATATATATATATATATATATATATATATATATATATATAAGACAGTCTTTATCATACAAAATGGGACAATTATTCGTATCCCTTTGTCTTTCAATTGGGACACTATGTCCATTACATTAAACAAAATGTCTGATTTCATAGACATATTTCAAAAAATAAAACGCCTTGCTTTGATATCCAAATTACATAGTGATCATCATTCTTCGCTTGAACTGTTGTCACTGCTAGAGCTACTTCCATGACTTGGATTATTTTCAGGAATGTTGTGTTCACGGTGTTGATTGTTTTCTTCTTCTTCACTTTCCATCTACAAACATAAAAATAAACTGAAATGAGTGTATATACATTGGTGAGAATATTGAAAATTCCAATATTAAATAATATACATCAATGTAAATCGAAAATAAAAATGACGTACCATAACAACAATTGACTCATAAACTATACACATTCTTTCAAAACCATGTACCATGCCATCTTTAAAAATTTCATCTGTTGGCGCAGTTCCATACTTTGTTTCCTGCAAGTTTTATACCCCATAAAAAATCATATATTTAATATAAAATATGTTTTTGTTCTATTAATTATAGACGGAGCTAATTAAAACAAGATCGATAGATGCTTACAAATTCCACAATTAAATTTTGATATGCCAACATATACTCACAATTCATATTTAACCCAATTTCAATCAATACGTATGATGGTTCTTCTTTGTATGTTAGCACCTGTTTAAAGACATTCAATGATGATTTTTGTAAAACAACTTAAAAAATACAAAAATGAAATCTAGTTAAGTTGTTATAAATAAGTAACAATTACTCACAAACTTAGATATCAACCCTTTTCTTCCTTGTCATCTTGTTTTATGTGTTGAATGGGTTCCATTTTCTTTTCTTTTCTACAAGAAAATTCTTGAAAATTAATATTTAATGCTAAATTGTTTATTTATTGTACCTAATGATTGAAAAATTCAATGATTACATATTACATTTGAAGCACGTTGTTGTATTCGTTCCACTAGATCCCTCAAAATTTTGTAAAAGTCTTTCCCCCTTTCGTTAACTTCCAGCACCACTCCAGATGAGCCAAGGAGCAATTCATTTTCATTTGCATGTTCTATTTTTTTTCTTTTCTTAGAACAACATTCATTTTCTGAGTTGTTGGTCCCTGTAGAACATTAAACAGATGTGAATTAGTAGACTGTTTGACACATGTTATCTAATAATTTTTAAGTATATTATTAATGATAATTAAAAAAGGAAACTCATATTGGATCGATAGTATTGTTTCATTCACCTGATTCATCTTTTTGCAATTTTTCCATTAAGCTTCTACGCTCTTCTGGTCGTAGATCAAAAATAATCATATCGAGCTTCGTCATTTTGTGGCTCTACATGATACACAGTAAACAATACATATTAGTTAAAGTTACATATAGTTCAAAAATAATATTTTTTATAAATAATTTACAAAGAACTTGCCTTTTTTGCTTTTCTTGATTTGTTAACAGTATTTTTGTTACTTGATATCTTGTCAGTCATTTCTTTATCAATCTGAAACCTGTAGCATATCATTCATTAATATATTTATAAATAAATTCTCAACTTTTCGGGTAGAAAATAAACCTCGAGACACCGGTGTGCCTTTCATGAAATCTGCATCGCCGCCGGTGCGTGGATATATTAACAACGCACCGCAAAACAGTATAATACACCGTACGGTGCGTTCGGTATTATAAACGCACCGCAAAAACAGTGTAATAGACCTAACGGTGCATGGGGTATTATAAACGCACCGCAAAAACAGTGTAATACACCGTACAGTGCTTTCCTAGTTAAAGAGAGCACCGATGCCCTATTTCAGATTTGGCGCACGGATTTAAAAAAATGTTTTCAATTTTTTACAACACAGAACTTGTGTGGTGCAGTGTGATAATATAGAGCACCGGTGAGGTGGCATACGCAGGGCGCACCAATAAAGAAAAATCCATTTTTTCAAAAATTCACGCAATGGCCGAATGGATTGGGATTCGACTATGTAAGTCGTCCTGTGGGTTGGACGTCAATATAAAATGAAAAACCCTAATTCTGACATCACAGAAACAGGGAGAAGAAAGGGAAAAAACAAAAAAATGAAGGGTTCAGGGTAAAAATGGATAAAACTGCAGGAAAAAATAAAAAACTGCAGAAAATAAGTAAACAAAAGAATTAAATTTAATCATGAAATGGTTTGAAATTCTATGATAAAGGGCTTGAATCACCAAAGTTTTGGTTTATGATTGTCTGAATACTTCTGTTCAAACGTATTTCGCCAACCACAGTGCCCTCGTGCTCTCTTGCTCCAGGTCTGTCTCCTGCAAAAATCTGACTGAATTTTTTTAGCAAAAATAGTGAAATAATGAAAAGTGTTTAGTATTTAAAGAATTATTTTATCAAATTATATTTTCGAAAATATTTTGCTGCCCATTTTTCAAATTGCCGCATTTTTTTTAACTTAAACAAAATAGAGTTGCATTTTTTTTATTTTCGTTTATTCGTTTCCGGTGTGCGGAAATGTGACACACCAGTGCGTTGTATTAATACGATGCACCGGGGCCTCTTAGGATGATAAGCGCACCGGATTTTTTTTTTTTTTTAATTTATGTAAGATCATGATAAAATAATGATAATTATAAAGTACATGAATTTATTTTCATTATTTTCTAAACTTTATATATGTAAGATCATAATAAAATAATGATAATTATAAAGTACATGAATTTATTTTCATTATTTTCTAAACTTTATGTTACCAAAATTTGTATTATTCCAGATTTGTTATTTTACAATTATTTGCAAATTTACAAATTTAAATATTTTAATAAAATCATTTCACATTAATACAATTAAAATTTTCACATTAATAGAATTAAAAGTTTACAAATTAATATTTTATATACAATTACATTAATTAAAATTACAATTACAATTTTACATGAATTTCACATACATGAATTACGATTAGAATTAGAATTACAATTTTAATTTTACATACAATTACATTTACAATTTTACATATAATTACAATTACAATTTTACAAATATTTTACAAACAATTCAATTAAAATTACAGTTACATTTACAATTTTACATAGAATTACATTTACAATTACAATTACAATTTGTGAAATTTACAAACAATTACAATTGCAATTACAATTTTACAAATTTTAATATATGCAATTACAATCGTTTCAGATTAAATTAAATATTACAATTACAATTAAAATTTACATTAATAAATATTTTGCATACAATTACACTTAAAATTACAATTAGTACAAATACAAATACAATTTTACATATAATTAAAATTCAAATTCAAATTACATTCACGACATAATATTTAATAAATATCATGGTCATTTAATAATATTAAATTAATTAATAAACATCATCATGATCATGATAACCATCGTACAAACATCATATTCGACTAATAAACACATTCAATTAACATCAAATTAACATTATATATTAACATCATCACAACACAAACATCAAATATACATCTCAATATAATGTCAAATAACTCATGCGCCTATCACATATACACATCTATCTGCAAGCTAAACATTAAATGAACATATCTAACATGACTAACAATATGCGCTATATCATGATGATCATCAACATGAAAATTAAGTACAACTGCAACATGAACATAAAATACATGGACCATATATATATATATATATATATATATAATGTTAAAAATATACAACTGTAATATAAATGTCACGGATCAGGCACTGGTTGTAGTATAACAACATCAATAACACTAGTACAAGTGGATGCGGCCTGCTCAGTAAAGCTGGGTGCAGCCTCGACAGTTGATGGTTGACTAGACTGCTCATGATCATGATGATCACTAGTACTGATGGATGCATCTGCTGGTGGTAGTACAACATGATCAATATGAGGCGTAGTTGTAGTGGAGGCCTGCTTAATCAATAGTACTGCAGCCTCAGTGGTCGATGGTCCAGCCTGTTCATGATGATCATGACTAGTACTCATGATGGATGCTACGAGCTACTGACTGGACATGACCGATGGTCCAGCCTCATCTCCATGATGATTAGTGTCAGATGCTGCCAGTGGAGCATCATGCTGATCATTAGGCACGCCACGAGGTGAACGATCATAAGATGCATCTGAGTCACTACTGGCAGACTGTCCATCACGTGCCACAGCTCGACTACGCCTATAACTATGGACAATCCTCCTCAATTGCGTAACAGCTGTCGTAGCTCCTACGACATGCCGCATCAGGCCGTACATGTCACGCAGCATGCCTCTCCACATCCGTAACAGTCTATCATCGCCTTGTATCTCTCTGTAATGAGCAGGCTTGATGCCCGCATCTGAAATCAATCCACAAAGTTGGCAGCACAACTCCATCCGATATCTGGTCTCCGGTCAACCACGCCTAGAAAAAGGCGATATCGGTGCACCATGAGGCGCAACATTAGCACTTCTCTCTTCTGCGCCACCGACCTCATCCTCCGGCGCATCAGCCATCTCCTAATCGTAATCATTAGGATCGACACCTGGATCATGTGGTGGATCCGACATCTCATCGCCATCAAAAGAGCTAATGTCTGCAAAATATATACAAGTACACAACAATAATTAGACAATTTCATTACACAATTTAATAAAAATAAGTTAAAGAACATGTTAGAATAAATAAAAATAAAACAGTAATATTACCTTTATCATCTGGCGGCTCATCAGGAGTGAAGAGGATGTTGGGACACCCTCGCCAATCTAGTCCAACATAAGGACATGGGACCATAATGAAGGGATGCAGCCTGCCAATGCTGGCACAAATCCTCTCCTGAAAGATATCTCAGTGCAAGAATACAGCTGTCGCTCATCATCTCGCTTCACACAACGCTACTATGCCCCAACATTGGCCTACGAGGCTATCAAACAAATCTAGGTCTCATCTCTGGAAACCTCTCAAAAAATAAGCAAAACAACTCTGAAGAAAAAGAGAAATTGACCCTCCCTTGTGCATGAGCATGAAATCTATCTACGGATGTACAAAACTGTCGTAAAAAAATGGTAGACCACCTAACAAGTCATGGCTGCTGCATTAAATAATCAACGTAATATAAAAGTGACCAACTAATGTGTTACCCGTAACTGGTGTTGTGCGAAATGATCGAAGTGATAATAGAGAGGCATTGCACGTCCTGTCTACCAAAAGCACCTATATGTAATCGACTCTGTACCGAACTGTGCGTATACATGTTCAATGTATCTCTAGGATTAAACTAATTAACACCCTCGCTATTAACAACCAACCCAAATATCCGGGAATGAGGAAATCCATCCTCTCTCGACATAGTCCTATAATAAAGGCCGATATCCTCCTTAGTGGGTGTGTACCACTGGTTAGGACCAACCGGAAAAGCCTGTCGGTGGGCATTCCACCTACCGATAAGATGTCTCAAAAGCACACTATGGACCTTTAGGCCGGAAATAGCCTCCTCATAGAAAACTGAGGAGGCTTCATCGCATATGATCTCCAAAAATCACAGTATTAGGCTAGGGTTCCATCTTCTCTCGCTCTCATTGCTTAACTGCGTCATACGTTGTTTTTGTTGTCACACATGTTTCGGTTTTCTCTCGAAACATTTAATTTTAAATAATTTTTTTTTTTATTAAAACGTAAATATATTTATAAATACATATATATAGTTTTTTTTTTGAAAAAACAAAAACATGTTTGTCGCACAAACAAATACGCACCGTTGCTCACACCCCATTATTTAAAGACACCGTCCCCGTCCCTAATGTGTTGCACCACACCGTATCTTGCAGATGTCTATTTTTCAAGCACCGTGGAATGTATATAATTCAGAATAGCGGTGCGCTGACTGAAATATATGCATTGGCGCATATAGTTGTGTCAGCGCATTGACTTCATGACAATGACATAGTTGACGGTGTGGTCTTTTACCTGGCCGCACCGTTGACCCTCTCGGAATGCAAAATGTGGTGCGCTGACATAAACTGGGGCGGAAAATGAAGTCAACACACCGCACTGTGATTGCCAGGGTCAACGGTGCACCTAGATAAATGAGCACACCACCTTTTTTATTTTTTTATTTTTAGTTTAAAATTATTTGTGTCTTTCCCGCATCGGCCGCGTAAAACTTTTTCAATGCTAAAATTCGAGCGTGCTGCTCAGAATTTTTCAGAAGATTCATGATCCGTGAAGTGTTCTAATCATGTCAAACGCAACAATTTTTTTTAATTTTTTAATGGTTATTTTTAAGTTTATTTCAATTTATAATCTGCTAAAAGGCTTAATTATATAAAATTAGAAAATAACCTGTACATTTCGCGGCCGAGGAGGCATATTGGAAAATAAAATTTTCCCACTATTTTTCAAATGCCCACGTACCGTCGTTTTTTGGTGCAATGGTGCAATGAGAGAGCATCTGTTGTCAAGGTGGCTCGTAAATAAGGAAGCTCACGTTCGTATTTTTTAGAGCTCTAGAGCAATCGAGAAAGTGAATAATGAATTTTTTTGGTCAGAATTTTTTTTAATTAACCCCTGCTTTCAAAAGGCAGTTTTATATACGACCAGGCGAACAAAATCCTCATCGTTATATTCTGGGCGCATTGTCAGTAACGCTACTGACTGCTTTCCCTAACCGCATTCCTGTTTCAGTTTTGGCGCTAACATTTGATGATGCAATCGCGGTGTAATGGTAAAGCCAATCGGCGGTAATAGTCTCATAAAGCACTAGTTGTTTTGGCCTTAATTTTTTTTATATAACGCTTATTCCAGCGGCGCGGCGCCCGCGACGGTTTTATAAGAACATACACCGCTCGCTTATGTTTTGGCGCGGTGTTTTATGATCCACCGGCGCGGAAAAATATTGACGCCCCGACGCATTATAGTAATTTAATGCCCCGGCGATGTGTACTTCGCGTAGGCTGCCCGGTGTGCCAATGTTCGGTGCACACCGATGCATTCTATGATATCGTGCGCACCTGT
Source organism: Pinus albicaulis (assembly GCA_034641835.2). Taxonomy (NCBI): domain Eukaryota; kingdom Viridiplantae; phylum Streptophyta; class Pinopsida; order Pinales; family Pinaceae; genus Pinus; species Pinus albicaulis. The sequence goes on from CM076584.1 coordinate 1,274,200,529, forward strand.
AATTGATAGCTCAAGAGCACTGGAAAACTGAAAAATCTGAGTTTTTTGTCGTAAATATTTTTTTAATTTAACCCTTTACCTGCAGTATTGTTTATAGGCGACCGGGCATTGCTTAACTGCTTAACGACCTCCGCTGAGTTGTGTCGGCGATGAGGATGCACCGTGCGTCATTTACCGACAGTGGTTTCGTGTTGGCGCTCGTGTTTTATAAATGAATCGAAGGGTATGGATGACGTAGATAAATCGGTCCCCAGTTATGCTATGTCGTGGAGCTGTGTACAAGAGGCATGTTGTTAGTGTTGTCCAAAGTGTGCCAATGATTTTGTCCGCATCAGTGCTTTCTTTTTTTAGAGCCCCGGGGCGAGTTTTAACGATAAGAGCACCGATAGGAAAACATCCGCAAAACCCTCCGCCCACCAACCTCCTCTAGTAACCTCCGCTATAAATGGATGTATGGGGTATTTTTCTTTGTGGTTCCTCAAAAACATCCGCTAGAGGGTCTTTTCCTTGTAGTTCCTTAAGGTGTTTCTTTTGCAACATCTAGTGCAATTGCTAGTCTTATATATATATATATATATATATATATATATATATATATATATATATATATATATATATATATATATATATATATATATATATATATATATATATATATACAACCTTGTATATTACCTTTATTACTATTATTTATCGAGATATAAGATCACTTTTCATTACAAATACAAATCAAAGCTAATTTATATAATAACCATTTTACATTTAAAAAAGTTTACATTTAAAAAAACATTGTATTATATTTTATGAATTTTCAATAATTAATAGTAATAATTCATATTTTACAGTGATGCTAGGTAGTAGGGTGGTTAAGTTCGTAAGTATGCTTATCTAATATTTATTAAATATTATGGTTAATATTTATTTGTGGTTTATGCTTTGTTATTTAATTTATAATATATTATGTACATATTGATGATTATTTTTTATGGTGTTAGATTGTATTTCATTACAAGAGTTGGTTATAATAGATATTATATGTTTATTTAAAATTATTATATAAATATTTTTTAATAGATAATTTATTGGATTAATTTAAGGCTTCGAATAAAACTTTCTAATTGTTATTATAAATATAAGAGTATATTTAATAGGCCACAAGTGAGATATACCAATAATTTAGGACTTAACAAAAGTTGAAATGTCTTGATCCTATTAAGATGGACTCTATTTCAGGGGAAGCCTATTCTTTGAGCCTTAATCATCATTGTTATTTTGGTTTTCTAACTAAAATTCAATAATAGAATTATGGATGAGATTATGATGTTTTATTATTTAAAATGCATTTTTGAATATATAAATGGATCCATACAATTCACATGTACTACTTTGAAAAAAAAAAACAAAACATAAAGAGTTAAACCAAGTAGCTTAAATTATAATTGATCGTATAAAAATAACAGTTGTTTTAAAAACCATTTTACAAGATGTTTAAAAAATCATAATTGGTCATATAAAAATAAAAACAATTTTACAAGGTATTTAAAAAAATATGATTGGTCATACAAAAATAAAACTCCTTTACAAAATGTTCAAATTGGTTTAACCATTATATGTATTATTCTTCTATCTAATATTAAAGTTGGCCCTTACTTATCCTAACCTAACTTAAAAATAAATATAAATATAAATCAGAAAAAACCCATCATTTAAATTCCCCTTCCTCATAATTCAACAAATGGTCTGATTCACTTCTTATTATTAGTTATTCATATTGTTCATTGAGGGATGAGATCACCTTTCATTAAGAATGGGCCTAAAGGTTAAGAGCATGTGTTTCCTCCTAAGAGGTCATAGGTTCAAAACTAGAGGGGGGTAGAGTATGTATGCCTTCATAGACTTAGCAGTCAAATCGTTGCGCAGAGGTGGGTCCCTTGTCTCACAAACAAAGGGGTCTCTGCGCGGAGATGGGTCCCTTGTCCCACAAACAAGGGGGTATCATACACCAATTTGGTGTTTGGCTTGGTTGTGACCTTAAAATTAGATAATTATTATTATTATTATTATACATACAAATCTAATATAATATAATAACTCTTTTGCATATAAAAAATTGTGTAATAATTAATATTAAAATTTTAGATTTTAGTGGTGGATAAGTTTGAAAGTGGGCTATGTTTAGTTATTAGTCTCTACCGCCTGTGGCATGGGTCTATTGTTAATAGAGTTTATAGTGTCGGAATTAACCTTATTGAGTCTAACCTAAAGTTTATTTTCATGGTTTGGTAAAATATATTTGATCAACCTATGAAATAGATGCGTTTATTTCCATGAATAATAAATTTTTTAGCATCTCATTTGGCCTCTTCCCGAGCAAAATAAGTTCAACAAGTTATAGTGTTCATATAATTTCTTCATTAAAAAATAGCTTGATTCGTATTTTCAATACCAAAACTAATAACATTAGTTCCCTAAGATTAAATGCTTTATTTTCTTTGTTTTTTATGTTTTTATATAATAAGTCTCATAGGAAAAAACATGTATGATAAACAGAACACCACAGCACATGCTGCTAGACCACATGGCAGCTGCATGTACTAGCCATTTTGGATGTAGGGAAGCAACATCCAACAGATCCTGATCCATATACATAGCTTGCAGAGGCTAAATAAATTGCATAAAAGCAAGCAACATACCAACCATAGTTAAGGTATTATGAGAGGAATTTCTACAATGGGGAGGAAGGTCGCACGAAAAAAACTCTTTGATCTGTTTAAGTGTGGGACTAGTAGTGGAAGACCATAGCTTCCCTGGCTCGTTTAGGCTCCATAACCCTTGCTTCTCCTACTACTATACCTAGAGTTTCTTGTGCATATTCCCTACATCTCCTTTATATAATATAAAAAAAGAGGGAACATGCATGTATATGGGAACATACATGTATCTGGTCACATGCTTGAAGCATACTTGGTGAAACATTAACCTAATCCAGTTAATCAATGTGCCTTCCTGTGTGGATCCAAGTGCCAAAAAAATGCCCCAGGTAGAGGATAATTGTTGCATTCATGCACTCCTTGTGGGGATATGTTATCTACACCCTACACTAATAATAGTAAACACATGTAGAAAAAACTTCAAATAGGAAAGCTTACCTGCAAAGTGGATATGATAGAACTGGAATTTCATCATACCTATGCATACATTATGTTTCTTGCACAATATGAAGGTCACTTGTGTTGGAACTATTGTGCCTTCAAGGTTCTAATGTGTATGCTGGATATGCTCTAGATATATGAGGATACTAATCCAAGGAAATAGCTAAAACTATGTCAGTCAGAGATATAATGGGCTTCTCAAACATCTGAAGTAATTGAATAAATTCACTTGTCCTCATATTCCTAGTAGTTAATGAACAACTAGTATCCATTTCAAGTCCTTATTGTATCGAGTTATTTCAATCTCAGTTGTCAGGGGCCGAAAAAACTCATATCAGTATTAAATTCCTCTTGTATAACTAATACAATCTCCCAAATATAGATAACCCCAATGACAGACTTATAAGGAGGTTGGAAATAGACAGAGATAAAGACAATAAGTTCTATAGTATACAAATGTTGGTAATATTGAACAACCCCATCAGTTAATGGAAAAAATAGTATTGGGTCTAACCTATAGTTTTCAGTCCATTGAGGGCCAGGGTGAACACTTTCTTGACAGAAGGGAGGGAAAGGAGGTGTGTCAATAAAATAAAATCCTTTAGGTGCGGAAAAATTCCACCCATAGATCTAACTAAAATTGGCACCAAGAAGATCACAATATCAAACTAAAGGTGAGGGTCCAATACCCCAAGTATACAATTTTCCTTTACCCACGATTGACTGGATGTTCGTGTAAGTCTTACATAGAATGGATTCATTGGGGGATATGGTTCATCTACTCACCTACAACCAACTGTATAATTTTTGGCATAAGGTATGATTTTTGGAGCGCTTAAAATTGATAGGGATACTAGACTTTCCCTGCTATGTGCATTTCCCTTTCAATTAGTCTATTTTGTTCGCTCGACCGAAACATGATTAGTATTAATTTGAATCATGAGCCTCTCAGGTGTCCCAAAATCCCTGTGCTCCTAGTTAGCCCTAGTTAGCCCCAAGTCTAGGTTCTAATTCCATGCAGTAAAAGGGCCTTTACAGAATACCCTTAGCCTGAACCTTAGCCTTTCAACGAATGACCAAAGTCAATTCTTTTTTATTCAGATCCAATTGAACTAACATCTGATTAGAAATCATTCGGGCATGTTTGATTACCAATAGCTTCAATTCATCCATAACCATCAGCACTTGAAATAAACATGTAAGAAAAAAAAAATTATCCCGCAAGAAAAATATATTTTTTTTAATTATAATATTAACAATGCAAGGAGAAGCATGCAACTTGTCGACCATGAATGTAGAAATTAGGGTAAGCATGCAGCTTATTGAAAATGCATGTAGATATTAAGGTAGGTTGGACAATTGGTCATGATATGGGCCGAGAAATTTGTTTAATGTTTAATTAAATTAAATTTTATGAAATTGTCGATAAAAAAAATATTAACACCAAGCACAAAGTATGATGCATGTGTTACATTTGGAGCATGGTGCATGTATTAAATGTACTAATTCGAAGGGAATATGTGGATCATGGTGAATGTATTACATGTGTTGATTCTAAGGGAATATTTGGACTCTACAAATCTTGTATCACCTTGGTATCTGTATGAGAGAATTTCTCAAATCCTTGCATTTAGGCCCTGAAAATCAATATTTTCAACCATGGATGCACAACGTTCATGTACTTACCTAGCTCCTGCATTTTCGATTCTCGATTTGTCTTAAGTTTGACCCAATTATTTGTTTTTTCTCTTTATTTCTGGGAAAACTCTCAGACAAGTTCCCACTTTGTCTCACAAAATAGTTCCACAGAGTGAACTATGTCTCGCAAGATAGTTCCACGTAATGGAGTGGTTCCACTATTATTACTTTCCAAGTGAGTTTAATTTTTTCATTTGCTTCATGTTCTTTACACCGAGAGGCTTCAATGATGGAAGTCGATGTACTTTGTAAATTCGGAAAATATGGTAGAAATTGCGCACAGTATGACAGTAATTTATTTTTTCTTGATGCTTGACTTCGTTGTGTTAGTTATACTTGCATAATTTAATATATGGGCATGTTAAGTAACATGCTAGGATGATTCCTTGATTTAGACATTTTTAGAACTTGGAAATGGTTTCGTGAGATGTATTCCCTTTCCCAATATAGTTGTGTGTACATGCGCAAATGGTTTGACAACTATAATCACACTTGCATAGTCAGTATTTAGTAGCAATTTATATCTCAATTATTTTTTTTTTATCTTACAACCTAAGAGTAATCTTTGTCATGTATATTGTTGTTAGTGTGTTTAAGGTTGTTGATGGATGCAAAAATAGGCCTTTGAGAAACTTCAGCCCTCTTCTTAGATAGCCCCATGTGTTGCTTATTTTGACTCTATTTTCCTAGCCTCTTTCTTAGCATATTTATTGGTTTCTTTTTCTTCTGTCTTCCTTTCCTCAAGAGGTTTATGCTTGTATTGCATGGATGGTTCTATTTTCCCTGTATGGAGCATGGCCAAATGGTAAATTTCCAATAATATTTTTTTCGTACTGACATGAAAAGGTTCAAATCCTTTAACTCCATATCTCTTTCGATCAAATCTTGGAGTCAATTCAAATGCATATAACTCCATCAATGGAAAATCCTTTTGATTCAATATACATAAATATTCCCTATGCTAAATAAGTGTTATAATCCCATTCACGAGCCTTTGTAAAAACTGTCTTTCTCTTGCTACATCTCAGAACTGCTAGCTTCTTTATTGTTTCAAGTTATACCTTATCCAAAGGTTTCTCCCTTTCCTAAACATAGCGAGGATTCTAATAGACTATCTAGAGAGAGTCTACTAGATTAATCAACATTGAATAACAGGTGAGTATTCCTCAATATTGGAGATAAATTGTATCAAAGCATGTATCAACGGGCCTTGGGTCTCCCCATCAATGGCATATCGTCATATTTCTTCAAGGCGAGTTGTGGACTCAAGCAAGGAATGAAATCGCTTGTCCTTGCTCTCAAAAGAGAAAGAGATGAATCCCTTACTCAATTAAGGTCATTAAGAAATGAAACTAAGATAATCCCATTGTTGTAATATGGAAAGTAATGGTTCTTTTATAAATAGTACAGGTTATATCACCATTAGTATTCCCATTACTTATGTTCGTTCTAGTTAAGCATGAGCATGTATCATAATAGCTTGGAGCTTACGTAATCAAAGAAATCGACTAATCAAACACAGGTAGTTAGACTCTCTTGAGTGAATCACCTCATTAAGAGTATTAAGTTAATTATGCATATTAGCTAGTGTGTAATACTTCTTATATTATTCAAAGTAGTGTAATAGAATATAGATTACTCATGTATGGATTACATGTCTAATCACACTTATTGGAATATGAGTACTATGTATCAAATAGGGTAAGCATCATTAGAGAAGCGTGCATTGGTTAGAATAACAACATACTACTTAGCTTGTTCATATTAGTGTAGTGTTATGAAACCAACTCACAAAATAGAAGAAAAGATAGATCAACAACTTAGAAATCAACCTCTTCGAGGGGGAAACCTCCTTTACATTACATAAATGAAAATTTCTTGAATGATATTGTAGGTTTTAACCCTGTAAATAAATTATCTACAAACGAGTTCTTAAAAACAGAAAATAAACAATAGCGAGAGCATAAAACATAAAATAGATATACATAGAAAATTTTCCCCTGGATTCCAAATCGGGACTACTAGCTTAATTTTTTATTATATTCCTTTTAGCGTTACAAAACATATATATACATGTTGAAGCATTGATAAACCCCAATCCATTAACCTTGTATTAGAACATAATCATATTTCCCTTGACCGTATCTATAAAATACTAGGGGCAGAAAACCATCATGCCCCAAGACCATGTGCAAACCCATTCACAAAACCATAGGTAGGTATGCCCACCTAAAATAGGGTCCAATAACACAAACCCAACAGATACAAATGACAAAACCTACCTTCTATTTATAGGAGTATAAGGGGTCACAATATAAAAATATGGGGACCACATGGGCACAACAATAACAATAATGGGGCTACACCTATAGGGCACCATAATAACAATATGGGGACTACATGGGCACAGCAATAAAAATAATGGGGCTACACTAACAATAAAAATAAGGAGTTACACTAGTATTATAGGGACCTAACATTCCCCTATCCTTCAAACAAGTGTTGTCCTCAACGCTTGAGTAGTTTTGGATGCTTCTGTATAAAAATTCTCATCCTCCCATGAGGAATATTCAACCAGTAAGTTCTTCCACTTGATGTGATACTTTGAAATTGATCGATTTCATAGTTTTCGAGTTCTTGTTTCCGTGGCTACTTTAGGTTCCAATATGAATTTTTCTTCCTCATCAAGTTATGGAAATATTGTTTGAACTGGGATCTTGTCACCTATAACCTTTTTTAAGCATGAAATATGGAAAATTTGGTGCACTCAAGAAGATGCTGGAAGATCCAATTTGTATGCCATAGTAAACACCTTGTAAGGACCATAATACTTTGGTGATAATTTATTATCCTTCTTAGTTTGCTTGAGGAACATGTGTCTATATGGTTGTATCCGTAAACAAACCTAGTCTCCTACATCAAAACTTATTTTGTTGTGATGTTGATTTTCCTATTGTTTCATTTGATTCTGAGCCAAAGTGAGGTTATCCTTTGGGATTTGGAGAACTTGTTGTTGATGTCAGATGTGATCTTCCACTACTTGAACCTGTAGTGAGCATAATTGTGCAATCATGCCTCGTTGTTATTTCTTCAGAAGCTTTGTCATGGCATTAGAACTGATTATATTTCCTGGTTTCCCTGCAATACCCCACAATTCAACTTCCTTTCCTTCCGAAAACAATTTCAAGAAACGTTCTTGAAAATTAAAAGCTATAGTCCCCAAGGATTATAACCATTTGACTCCTAGTACAACATCAACACCACCCATTAGAATAGAAAGCATTGGACTATTCAACACATATTCCCCCATGGTTAGCTTGATATTATGGCACTTTCTAGAGAAATTTATAATTCCTCCATTTGGAATCATCACTTGACACTCTGGTGCTGGATATAGGAAGTAATTCGGTTCCTTGGATATATCATAATGAATAAAATTATGGGTACTACGCGAATCAATCAACACTATTACCTTTTTATTCTTGATATGTCCTTGTATCTTGAGAGTTTGAGGAGTGTTAAGTCATGCCAATATATTACAAGATATTGTCAGATTCATTTCTTCTTTATCTAGGGTTGGTTCCTAATGTATATCCTTTTCTTTTGAATTTTGTTGTTCATTTTATTCTTCCTCTTCACAATCTATGTAAATTAATTTCTTCTCATCACACTTATGACCTTTAGTGTATTTTCTATCACGTCAACTGTAACATAGCCCTTTTTCTCTTTTTTCCTCCAATTGTTGTGGTGTCAACCTTATAGGTTGTGGAATGCTAGGAGCAACAACATTTCCACCTTTATAGTTGTGATTGGTAGCATTCCTTGTCGCCATAATTTTTCTTTCAATTTTTCTTTCCAACCTGAATGCCTTCTCCAATGAATCAGGTTCCCAAAGGCAAACCTCATGTTGGATGTTATCCTTTAAAGTCCCTATGAAGACATCAATCCTATGCTCTTCTAGAATATCAATTACCCTTATATTCAATTTTTGTAAGTCCTCAATGTGCTCCACCATTGAACCCTTTTGCTTGAGACTTATCAATTGGATAAAGAAGGTGTTGCTCCTTGTATCCTCATAATGTTCTATCATTTCCTCCATAAAAATTGACCAGGTGACAATTTGTTTACAAGAGAAAAGACATTGATACCATACAAATGTATTGGGTTCTAAATATAAAGTTGCAATATGTACCTTTTGTGTGGGTTGCACATTATGGAGCTCAAAGTATTGCTCCATTTGTAGTATCCATGTTATCAGATCCTTTCCATCAAACTTCCTCATATCGATATTTGGAATATGGTGGGTCTTAAATCCAGCATTAGATTCTATGAAATCATTATTACCATTTATTTTTTTCTCATTATGAGTTTCATCTACAACCTTTTTTCCATTAGGAATCATTTCTTGTAGCAACTTTGTCAAACCTTCCTTCAAACCTCCCATGTCTTCTTTTGGATCATATTTCATGTCTTCCATGTTTATTTTCAGTTTTAATTCTATATCATCGATCTTATATTCCACATCATTCTTCAAACCATCCATCTTAGCTTCCATGTCTTTCTTCAAACCATCCATCTTAGCTTCCATTTCATTTTTGGTTACTTTTTGTGAGAGTGAAATTTGTTGCACTTGGTCTTGTAATTTTGATATATCATGTTGCACTTCTTCCTCTTCATGCGTCATAATAGATATTTCTGAAGGCTTAATGGGTGTGGAATTATTTTTGGGAGGCATTATAGAACCCAATACAGATATTTATGCTTCAATATTCCCTTGAAATCACTTCAAAATGTTTTTTCAAACAAAAGTTATGCAATTTAAAGAACAAAGCATTGTGACTGAGACGGTTATTCCAATGCTCCCCAGTTCCTCCCGACATTGGACAAGCTTTGTTAGATATTTTTGAATGGTTTCGTCCTTTTCCATCTTGACCTTCCTGAGTTTATCTTTGAGCGCCAATTTTCTATGGTCGTTGTTGCTTTGGAATAGATCCATCAAAGCCTTCCACATTGCATATGGTGTGGCTTTCCCATGGAGGCTTGAGATAATGTGGTCTCGTACTCCCTCCAATAGGACCCTCCTCATCTTTGCCACTTTCTTTTTCCATTCATCAATATTTGCAACATCTGTCACAACAGGTTTAGGAACATCATTGTTAATGAATTCCTTCAAGCCAGTTTCTTCGAGTACTGCCTCCATCCTGTCCTTACAAGAAATATAGTTTGAGCTTCCCTCGAGTGCATACTCTAACCTCAAGCCATTGAAATCCATTTCGATCTTGAATCAGCTGTAGCACCAATAAATTCTTTCTGCAAATTCAAATTTTATCCAGTCACAAACTCAGCTCCTGCTTCACTTCTGCAATTTCCTGTGCTCTAATACCATGTAGAAATTATATAACATGAATTTATATCTTGGATTCACCCGATCTAACAATGCAATAAATTTAAATATTGTATCTCTTCTACAAATATTTTTTGGAATTAAAAACACAATCGCTAATCACATGGACATGAAGAAAGATCAATCACACACAACACAGATAATTTCTCAGGGAAAGCTTACAGTTAAAAACCCCACTATCTTCTATTGTATATTCAGCATGGATCATGAAACAGTTACATACAAAACTCTTCTCACAAGAGCCCTCCAGTACTCAGCTAATTGTCTCACACTGTCATAAGAAAAACTGACCAACACATAGCCAATTCTCAGCCTACAGACAGCTTTCCTTTCTTGCGCAATCCCTGATGGAATAGATCCCTAAAATATAGGAATTATTGCATGCCTCAATTGTGCAAGTATCATGGGAACTCCAATGGGTGTTTGGTTACATGTGTGCAACCCAATAATCCTACAAATGATAGTCAACTTCCCTTTCACCTAGAACTCAACTGGGTCTCCACTGGATCTGGCATGCATGCATCTAATAATAGTAAATCCTCAATTGCATGTGAGATCAGTGATTGTGAATTAATTAATATTTAATTCACTAGATCCCTCACTAGTGTATCTTCAGTTACAACTAGCACAACTGAGTTTAACTCACTTAACTGAGTTAAACTATTTACAACTTGCATTAATTAATGCACCACTGCACTTCGAGCTCTGTTACAACTGGAATTAATCGGCATGCCTCACCAACTACCTCTAACTCGAAATTCACTAGCTAACTGGATTTATCACTTTCAGTTAACTGATTCAAGTCCACATTGAGAATAGATTACAGTTTAATTTCCATCTTAATTAAGGGATAACCAAAATAGACATGCACCCAAAAATGCATTGTGGGCCCCACCCTAGTCTGGGTGCTTAATGCAACCAGGTGCTTAATGAACTGGGCGTGGGTGCTGAATTTTCTTGTCGAATCTCAACTCAAATACATAACAAAATAATTTCACATAATTACATATTCATGAATAAGTATTAATTTAAAACTTAAATTCTTTCCTATAATCGAAATCATCAAGGTTCAATATTGAAACTTAGCTGTGATACCACTTTCTAACATAATATCAAATCTCACATTTCATTTATTCTTAATCCGATCCAAGTATAGTGTTTAACCATCCTCTAATACCACTTTGTAACATACTAATCAATGTCTTAATGCTCAATTAAGGATATAGAGTATCAAAAAAAAAAAATCACGAGCTACACAATCAACTCTGATACCACTTTGTAACACACCCAACCCTAATAATTCATTAGGGTTGTGGGAAACCACATTCTCTTCAAATAATTTTATCAAAAATTTTCTACACATTGTATAATCACCATTAAAAAAACCACATCTTGTTGGGGTATTTCATCAAACAATTTGTGTGCATTGTTCGTTTCTTTCAAACCTCAATATTCTATAGAGTATATCTCAGAAATTGTAGAGGACCAAAATAGGAAATTTCTACCACTGATACCTTGAGATATTTTCTCTGTCTCCTCAAAGTCTCATAGCCTGGAACCTCTCATAAATAAATTTATGGAAAGAATTCCAAGTTTTCCTATTTTGAGGTATTTGTTCAGGAACATTCAATAGAACCAACTTCCTCAGCAAATATCTCCAAAAATATAGTGAGCCAAGATCTAAAATATCTACCAAACCTTTGTCAGGATTTCCCTTAAGTATGGTTGAAGTTTCAGCCTCTCAAACCACCCCGAAGAAAATTTATAGTGAAAATTCCAAATTGACCTCATTTTAGGAGCATTCAAGAAGCTAGACTTTATTAGAGCATAGCTTTGAAAATATAGAGAATAGAACTCTAAAATTTATACAAGGATTTCCTTTAGATTTACGCTAAATTTATTCCAAGTTTCACCCTCTGAAACCACCCAGAAGAAAAATTATAGTGAAAAGAGCCAAACTTACCTTATTTCAGGAGCATTTAGGAAGCTTGAATTTCTTAAAGAATAACTCCAAAAATACAAAAAATCAAGATTTGAAAATTGAACCAGATTTTCAATGTTATTTCCCCTCACTATGATCCCAGTTTCAGCCTTTGGAACCTCCCAAAAGAAAAGTTATAGTGAAAATTATAGGATAACTTGTTTACCCCATAAATCACATTTTGGGCTTCAACCATTAAACCCCATGAAATCACTTATAGCATGTAGAGGAAAAATTATTATGGTACCTTTCCAATGGTATATGGAAATCCATCTAAATCTATAGGAATGAGGAGATATAAAAGAGTTCGTCATGATAACCCACCTAGAGTACTCACCCAATTGGTTTTACAAGTCATCCCCATAAGTGAACATATAGATACTATAAATAAATGGCATATGAGTGCATTTGAACACCATCCAAGCAAGAAGAGGTATAAGGTTTCAAGAGGAGTCTTGGAATAATTTTTGGGGTGTTACGTGGAGTCTAAAGGTGGAAGAAATAATGTGATTTATGGGGTGTGTTTGGTAATCTAATTGATGTTAAATTACTTCATAAATTATCGACCATGACTTGTAAACCGATGAATTGTAAATGCACTTTTTGTGCTAGGAATTATTCTTTGGTGAATAATTTTCAAATTAAGTTAGGATGTTTCATGCAAATGTTTTTATCTAAAACTTATTCAAATCAAAAAGACTATCACTCTTCCAGAAATAAATCACACTTGCAGAAATTAAATCTCCACACAAACTAAAATGAAATCTAAATCTACTTCACACTTGACAAGAAAGGAAAATAATCTTAATAATACACAAGAAAAAATGAAAATATTCTCCACACCAAAAAATCAAAATGAAATCTTTACTAACATAAATGAAATTAAATCTTAAGTTAGAATTTAAAATTTCACATTGGCAAAACCAAATCTCATTGTTAAAGCCTTGAAATAATTCTATTTCTTATTGCAATTTGAAATCAAATTAATTTTACTTTAACATATACATGTGCACAAGAATCCTTTTCCTTCATTCCTCAAACAACGGATTGATCAGATTTATGAAACAAATCTTAAATAAACTTCATTGCAAACTCTATCGTTGTCATAAGCATCTACTGTAAATTAAAACTGAACTAAAAGGTTAACTGAAACAAGAAAATTGAGTTATTAGTTAAAACAAAATTAAAATATTACAACTACCAAAGGGCCCTCATGTGAGTTGTAAGTATGCAACAATCCACAGAGTCTACACACGCATTTGAATGCAACACATAGGGAAATGAAAATTTTGAATTAAAAATTATCAAGAGTTTTTCAAAACAATAATCAAGTATTTATTCATCCTGCCAAGAGGTAGATTTATAACCTCTTTCAATAATTATTTAAATATTTACAAGCCTATCCTACTTGACAAAGACTCTAAAAATAACATAAGACAATATGATCTCACAATTTCTTCATGATTTCCTATCGAAGAAGAAAATCATGAGGCAACATATCTGCTCCATTAATTTCCTCGCTCACTTGGTTCACCTTCGTCTCCTTCTTCATTAGTTTAATTCTGTGTTGAATTGTTTTGTATGGAATACTTATCATCAATCTGGATCATGGAGATAGGTAAATATCATTATGCCAGTCGTTAGCCACCTGGCCATACATTTTTTACCTCAGTTGGAGTTTCAAAACCCATAGAACCTTCGAGTAAGGTGCGCAATTGATGCAATTCAGTAGCTTATGCAAATATTAAGTTAATTAATAAATAATAGTAAAAATATGAAATAAAAGATGATTAAGTACTTGATTTTACCAATAACCTTGTAAATTGATGCTCAATTATATTTATTAAGGTCAAAAATAAGGATAATGGAGTGTAAGTAGGTTGTCAAAAAGGGACAATTTTGGTCTTCAACATTCCCCCACACAGAAGATATTGCATGTCCTCATGTTCAAAATTTCAAAATTTGTAACCCTTCTCTATCATTGAGCTACCTCTAAGGCCTAAGCAAGAATATATAAATTACTTCTCTTTACTTTTCCGGTACTAGTTGCCATCCTTGGTTTCTTCATTAAGATCATGTACTGTAAACTTATGACCTTTCTCTTAAGAAATTTATTTTTAAATTTCAATTTATTATTTTTCTTGTACCATAAACCAACATGTAACATAATTTTTTCATTTTGAGTTCTTTGGATTTCCTTTTGTACCTTTAGTGCTTCATGTTCTTGCTTCAAATATTTATTCAATACTCCCAATTCATATATTTCATGCTTAAGAGTGTCTTCAACTCTAGGTTCTTCTGGAGGATTGAAATGGATTTCTTCATCTAAAATATCTTCTCTGTTTGAGGATGACTCAACAGTTTTTCTTGTAGATTTTCATTCTAGAGATTATATATAGTCATATATTTCTTGCTAGACAGGGTTAATTTATGGGATTTTCCTAGATGGACTTGCAACAGGTGATGCAACTCTTGGTTCCTCTTCTTCTTCTAGATCAATAAACCCTGGAGATTTTTCATATTTTTCATTGGTTGACTTCTTAAGTCTTGCACTTCTTCTTACTTTCATTGGTGACTTTTCAGTAGTGAGGCGTTTCTTTTTCTTATTGATCCTTCCTTGCTTTGTTTCTCTTTTTGATGTACCTTCATATTTATTGTTGGTTACATTTCTTCTAACATTTTTCTGCTCAATATTTTCTAAAAAAATTGCAAGAGGGATTTCATCATCAGAATACTCATCTTGTTTTGTTTCCTGTACGGGTGATTTTTTCTTAGGGTTTGAAGGCAACTTTCGTCGACTCTTCCTTGTTTTAGCATTGGGTTCATCTTGTTCAACTTCTTTGAAATGATTTCTTATCATA
Source organism: Pinus albicaulis (assembly GCA_034641835.2). Lineage (NCBI taxonomy): Eukaryota > Viridiplantae > Streptophyta > Pinopsida > Pinales > Pinaceae > Pinus > Pinus albicaulis. Next base: position 1,274,215,625 of record CM076584.1, read on the forward strand.
AAATCTTCCCAGTTATCCCCTTTACTTTTCAAATGAGCTTCAATTAAAATTTTCACTAACCCATGACGATACAAAGCTTTTTCAATGAACTGTATTTTTTTTCTGAATGTTAGCAACCATTTTTCTTAAATTAAAAATCAGGAAGTAAAGAAAATTTATTTCATTTCCATCAAGAAAATTCATCATTAACAGATCATGGTAAAAGAACATATTTTTGAATCTACCCTCACAATTTATGAACTTCTGAATGATTAATAAATAAAAAATCAATTTAGACTTTAAGGCTGTGATTGGAATTCCTTCCTTGAATATAGAGATATCCATACCTGGGTTTTTAAGGAAGACCTCCCACTATTTTTCTTTAATATTTCGGTTCTTAAACCAACTTTCCTCATTTCTTGGAAATCCGGTAGCTTTTTCCATGAATGACTCTGTCAGAACCAATTTGATATCTTCAATTTTGGATTTTATACCATCATAAAACTGGGCAAATGATTTTGTTACTTCTTTCTCATGCCCATCAAAATTTTCAAATAACTCCAACCATTGTACTTGTTGCAATTTTTGTTTCACCTATGGGTATGCTTCAAGAAATTTAGCCCCATTCGACTCCGAATGTATAATGACTCCCATGCTGAAGAAGTCTCAGTCCCTAATTTCCCTATTTGACAGGGTTATGGAATGAAATTTCTTATGGAGTAGGTCAGGGAGATGGAATTTGGGTAACAGGTGGGGTTTTTTTGGCAATGAAACAGGGTCGAGTAGAATGGATATGATGCGAGGAAATATGATGGTATGTGAAGGAAGTGGAATGAAATATAGAAGAAATGGAGTGAATTCAAATGATAACGAGGTTTCATAACGGTTTCATACCCTTTTGACAAGACATGTAGATATTTTAGTTCAAGCCAAATTCATGTCATAATGAGGGTAATTATTATTCAAAATGGCAGTAGAAATGGTCATTCATCTATTTATGTTCATAACTAAATGTGTTTCCCTTTATTATCTAACTAGTATTTGCATACCTTTTATCCTACCTAACTAATTTTTGGATTTGTCATTTTGTACGTTTCTCGGGTTGCTTTAGCTATGATCTCCATTCAAGTTTCTTTGGCCATGATCTTCATTTGCTCTGGTTGTAATTTTTCAAGTCAGCTGGAGAATTTCATGAGTTGAAGATTATTGACAATTATGTAGTTGCCTTATTTTTCAAAAGAGGAATAAAAAGAAATGGGACAAGAGGGAATTTAAAAAGAAATTATATGTTTCTCTTGGTTTTCAAATTAGATTTTTTGTATTAACATGCCAGCAATGTTGGTTTTCATGGTTATACAATTATTTTTTCCTTTTTTTTTTCTTCTTTTTTTTTTCTCTTTTTATCACCTTTTATTATTATTATTATTATTATTATTTAAGAAAATAAAATTCAATTTGCAATTTAAGTTGGAGAGGAAGAATAATATTTCCTAACCAACTTCAAATCAATATTATCTTGCAGATTTCTAAAGAACTCTTCCTTTGTCAATGGTTTATGATATATTCGTAATCTATGGCCATTTACAAGGAAAGTTATTTTTTATTCATCAATGGTTTTAATTCTGACTACCCCATTATCAAAGACAGTTTCAACCTCATAAGGGCCAAGCCAATGAGTTTGAAATTTTCCTTGAAAATCCTTAAATTTATAATACAAAAAGTAATGCCCAATCTCCTGGCTGGAACTTCCTTATATCTTTGATAAACTTATCATGCCATCTAGACATTTTTTGTTGAAATATGATGGTTTTTTGAATAGCATCTTGTCGAATCTCATCAAGTTCATTCAATTGCTCCATTCTTTGTTTATGTGCTTATGATAGATCAAGACCCAATTTGGTTGTTGTTTTAAAGGTCATTATTTGGAGCTCAATATGGAACAGGACTTGTTTCCCATAAACAAGTTCATAAGGTGTATGCCATGTTTTGTTTCTCCATGTGGTATGATATGCCCATAGATCTTATGGAAGCTTTTTTGACGAATCCTTTCTATTCAGATGCACAATTTTGGTAGGAATTGATTTAATTACTTTATTAGTTGATTCAACTTTTCCATTTTCTTGGGGATGATATGGAGTGGATTTTCGAAGTTTTATTTGGTATTCCTCCATTATCTTCTACACCAACTTGGATGTAAATTGAGTACCTTGATCTATCACATTTTCCCTTGGGACATCAAAACGAGTGAAGATATCCTCAAAAATAAATGAAACTATAGAATTTTTAGTAGCAGAATAAAGTGATTTAGCTTCTACCCATTTAGTGACATAATATGTACAGACAATAATGTACCTTTTTTTTCTTGATGGAGGATTAATTGGACCAATAAAATCCAAATCCCACTTTTCAGAAGGTTCAATAAGTACATGGGAATGTAGAGGCATATCTTCTGAATTTACATGTTTTCCCATCCTCGAAAACTATCACATATCTTAACATATTCTTTGGCATCTTGAAAAGATAAGGCCAATAATATATTAAGAGAAGTATTTTGTAAGCAGTCCTTTTATCAAAAAAATTTCCTCTGCATGGTTCATCATGACAAGCCTTTAATATTTCTGGTACTTCATCTTCTCTTACACATCTTTGAATGATTAAATAAGGTCATGTCTTGTACAATTATTCATTTATCCATGAATAAGATGCATTGGTTTGAATAAATTTCATTTTTCTCTCGAGGAGACAAATATGAACATAACTTCACTGTAGCCAAATAATTAGCAATATATGCAAACCAAGGAGATTTAATAGATACTTCAAAAAGATATTCGCCAGGAAAATTATATTTTACAGAAATATCCTTATTATAATTTTGGATTCTAGATAGAGAATCAACAACTGTATTCTCCTTTCCAACGCTATCCAAAATAGTAATATTGAATTATTGTAACAACAATAACCATCTTGTAAATATGCCATTATTAATAGATGTATTCATTAAATATCTAATTGCCGAGTAATCTGTGTGAACAAAATTTTGATAACCAGTGATATAATGACGAAACTTATTAATAGCATGTACAACAACTAAAAACACCTTTTCTGTTATAGTATAATTCAACTCTACATGATTTAAATTTTTACTCATGTAATAAATGGCATGTGGAGTTAAATATTTTTGTCCCAATACAAATCCTAAAGTTGTATTGCAAGCATCAGTTGAAATATGAAAATGGAGGCACCAATTTGGTCCTCTTAAGATGGGTGCTTCATAAATCTATTATTTCAATGTTTCGAAAGCTTTTTGGCAATCATAATTCCAATTGAATTCACAATCTTTTCTAAGAAATTTGAAAAGAGGAGATGCTATCTTGGTGAAGTTGTTTATAAATATTCTATAATAACTAGTAAAATTAAGAAAACTTCTAACATCTTTTTGAAAATTAGGAAATGATAATTTGGAAATAACTTCTACTTTAGATGCATCCACTTTAACTCCATCTCTTGAAATGTGGTGGCCTAAAACAATTCCCTCGTTGAACATCATAAAACATTTTGTATGGATCAAAGAGAGGTTTGTTTCTTTACATCTATTCAGGACTTTTTCCAAATTTTCAAGAGAATCCTCAAAAGAATTCCCATAGACCGTAAAATAATCGATACAAACTGCCACATAATCATGAATTAAATTAGAAAAAATGCTTAAAACTTCACTCTGGAATGTTGCGGGTGCATTTCATAATCCAAAAGAAAGTACTTTATAAGCATAAGTTCCCCATTCACAGGTGAAGTTGTTTTTTCTTGATCTTCTGAAGCTACTTGGATTTGGTTATATCCACTAAAACCATCCAAGAATGAAAAATACTTTTTCCATGCCAATGTATCAAGGAATTGATCTATAAAGGGAAGTGGAAAATGATCTTTCAAGGTATCTTTATTCAATTCCCTATAATCAATGCATACTCTCCATTTTCCATTTTTCTTCAGAACAATCACTAATGGTGAAACCCATTGACTAACAGATGTTGGATAAATGAAATTCACATTTAACAATTTTTGCAAATCCTCTTTAACAATTTCCCTTAGATTTGGATTCATCCTCCTTTGAGGTTATCGAATTAGTCTGGAATTTTCTTCAATATAGTTATGGTGCATAAAATTATTAAGATCAATTCATTTCATATCACTGTATTCCCATGCATAATCATAGGAATGTTCTTGTAACATCTTTATCAATTCTTTATTTTTAGATTCTTCCAAATTATTATTAATATTATAAGTTTTTTCCCAGAAAGAAATCTATTAAATAATTTCCATAATTCTCCATAGAATGCAGAGCAATTCGGATGAGATGATGAATATTTAACATTGCATTGTTCTTTAAAACCTTGATCTTGTCCACAATATGAGTAAGAATCATTATTATTCATCAATTTGATCTTCCTCATCTATTTGTGAAGTAGAAAATATTTGTTTTTATATCAAAGTCTTCAATATCATCATCTATCCAAACTTTACTTTCTACTTCTATTGTTGTTTTTGCTGGGGGGTATAGTGTGAATTTCTTAGTAGAGATTACATCATAGATAAACATATCACCAGATCTACAACTTATGAAAGCATCAGTTGTAGCTAACCATGGTCTTCCTAGAATTAATGGTTGTCCTCCTCGATTATTCTTGGGAGTTAAAATCATAAAATCAACAGGATATTCCCAAGAATATAAGGATACATATACATCTTCTAACACATCATCTGGTTTGATAACAGATCTATCTTCTAACTGTAATAATGATGGTGTGTACTAAATATTGGAAATTTTAAATTGATCCATAGTTTGTTTACTCATGATATTGATAGTTTCTCCTAAATCGATCAATGTGTTTCGAATATTGATACCATTGATGTGTGTTTTTACGATGGGGCTTGCTAGATCGAGATATTTCTGCAATGTTGGTTTCCCCATCATAATATCTGCAAATTTCCCAACTAACTGGATTTCTTTAATTTCTTTCTTTTTCCTTCCTAGTTTTTAATGCTTAACTCCCTGATTGTTCTTGCAAATATTGGAATTTTCTTTATATCTTGTAACATAGGAATTTTGATGCAAAAATTCTTTAATTCATATAGCATGTCATATTCAGGAAACACAATTCATTTCTCTATTATTTTCTCATTTTTTAGCCTTTCAAGAAAAGGTGGATTTTTAACAGAAACAGAAGGTTGTTCTACAATTGGAATTGAATTTATTGGAGTGTCATTAGAATGTGCATGGGTACTTTCTTTCTAAGAAATTCCTTCTTGATTAAGAGATGTTTATTTTTCAAGAGGTTCATCTTCTTCTTGAATAACAATAGATGGTAACTTCTTTTCCAAAAATCTACCAGATATAAGTTGGAAATTATTTAGATTTAATGGACTTATCGTGCAAGCTTGGAAATTTTGACCTTCTATATTGTAGACAGTTTGTGAATTTTTATTTTTTTGTTTTGGAAGTGGCTGAGCAGGTAGTTGATTTATTTTTTTGGGGTATGATGTGGGTGGTAATGGAAGTGGTTGATTAGGAGACTTATTTTTTATTTGATATTGTGGAAAATAATTTGATTAATGAATATAATGTGGAGGTTTATATGGAATAAATGGTTGTTGAAACTGATTAAATTGAGGATTCCTAGGAGGGTACTTCCAACCTTGTGTCCATAATGGATTTTTAGGTGGCCAATTTTTCCAAGGAATTAGGGTATTCCAATTCTTTTGAGGTTGTGAATATGATTGTACTAAGGATTAAGGCCTTGCACTATATTTGGTTATTGTGTTTTCCATGGTATTTTACCAATAAAACAAATTGACTCAACTTGGCTTATTTTAGCTTCAGTTTGCAAGACTAATTTAATTCCAGATATTTAAGGGAATACCTATGCGTCATGGTTTTCTGTACAAATAGCACATGTTTCCACACTATCAAGAGGGCATTCTCTTAGAGCATGTTTCTTTCTGCATTTAGGACAAAATATTGATAAGGCAACATTTTCAGTTGTTTTCTTGTTCCGAATCTTAAGGGTGCACAATTTTTCACGAAGACTCCCTTAAATATTTGTTTTAAAATTGTAAATAAAGTTTCCTATTTCTTATCTACTTATTGTTCCAGCTATAGATTTATTAATCCTAGGCATAACATGATCTCTCAGGTTTTTTCTAGTTCTAGCCTTACCTCTCGAAATATGTGTACAAAATTCACAAATGTCTCTAAATAATAACTATGAAACATCTCCTTTACCCATTAAATTGAGAAGATATATCCATTCATCTCTAATGGATTTTAGAAAAAGATATTTCAAATTTTCATCATCTAGATTATACATTTTAGCCCTTTTAACATTGTAAGTAGACCTTTCAACCAAATCCTCAAGATTTCCATCCTCTTTTTGCATCATTTTAAAGACTTCATCTTTAATTTTATGAGGAAAACAAGAATATTTGTATTTTTCTAAGAACACATCTTTCATTTCCTCTCATTTTCTTATGGTATGTGTTCCTAATCCCATAAACCATTTAAATGTTATGTCTTTAAGAGTGGTTGGAAACATTTTTAATTTCTGAGAATCAAGCAAGAATTCATAAGACCTGCACAAAACTTCAAACTCGAAAAGAAATATTTTGGGATCCTCATTCCTTACCCCATGGAAATTAGGGAGGTTGGAGAGTGAAATATTATTCATTGTGGTTGTGGTATCTACATATAATAAGGGAAATAAAAAAAGGTTTTTCTTCTCCTCTTCCACCTCTTAAAAATCTTCCTCCACCTCCACCTCTATTTCCTTCTCTACCTCTTGCTCCTCCAATCATGTCTTCACCATTCACATTGTGTACCTCTCCTTCCCCTTCTCCTTTAATTGTAGATTCTTCAGAGCTAATATAAGGTTCTATAACTGGGTTATCTAGATCCTCTTCTGGTTCATCTATCAATGGAATTCCAAAATAAATTTCTCCTTCTTCGCCACTAGGGACTTCTATTTATTGTCCTAAAATTTGTTCTCCACATGAAGATAGAAATAATACTCCTTATGTTGGGGATGTAGGTTCTTCTACTACAACTTCAGTAGAGGAATTTGGTGAATCCCTAGTTTGGATCTCATATCTAAGTACCTTAGGAAGTCTATATCTACCTGCAAATGATGGAATACAAGTTTCGGTGGATGGTGTGGCACTACTTGGTCTTGGTGGGGTGAGTGGTGATATTTGAATTGAACTCTGACCTCTACTTATAAACCTACCCCTAGAATCTCTTTCCCTATGCATAAATGTATTTTTATTAATATATATATATATATATATATATATATATATATATATATATATATATATATATATATATGTATATATATATAATGAAAAAATCTACTAAATAATAAATACTATATACACTTCCCTCGAAACGTTGCCAAAATGTTTGGTGATTTAATTGATGTTAAATTACTTCATAAATTATTAACCAGGACTTCTAAGCTGAAGAAGTGTAAATTCACTGTCTATGCTAGGACTTCTTATTAGGTGAATAATTTCCAAATTGAGTTAGGATGTTTCATGCACATGTTTTTATCTAAAATTTATTCAAATTAAAAATACTATCACTCTTGCAGAAATTAAATCTCCACACAAACTAATATGAAATCTAAATCTACTTCACACTTGACAAGAAAGGAAACTAATCTTAATAACACACAATAAAAAATGAAAATATTCTCCACACCATCAAATGAAAATGAAATATTTACTAAAAAAATGAAATTAAATTTAAGTTATAACTTAAAATGTCACACTCGCAAAACCAAATCTCACTGATAAAGCCTTGAAATCATTCTATTTATGATTGCAATTTGAAATCAAATAATTTTTTCTCTAACATCTTCATGTGCAAAAGAATCATTTTCCTTCATTCCTCACACAACAGATTGATCAAATTTATAAAATAGATCTTGAATAAACTTCACTGCAAACTCTATCTCTATCATAAGCATTTACTGTAAATAAAAAATGAATTGAAAGGTTAAATTTAATGCTACAAAACTGAAACGAGAAAATTGAGTTATTATTTAAAAAAAATTGAAACCTTATAGTTCCCAGGGGGGGCTCCTATGATTTATAAGTATGCAGCAATCCACAGAGTCTACACACGCATTTGAATGCAACGCATAGGGAAATGACAAGTTTGAATTAACAGCTATCAATAATTTCAAAACAATAATCAAGTTTGTCTTCATCGTGTCGAGAGAGAGATTTATAGCCTCTTTTAATAATTTTTTAGGGATTTACAATCCTATCCTACTCAACAGAGACTCTAAAAATAAAATAAGATAATATGATATCTCAATTTCCTCATGATTTTCTATCGGAGAAGTAAATCACAAGGAAAAATATCCTCTCCATTAATTTCCTCGCTCACCTAGTTTGCCTTCAACTCCTTCGGTTGAATTTCACATCGGCTTGGCTTGTATGGAATCCTTATCAATGATCTGGATCATTGAAATAGGTAAATATCATTATGCTAGTTGTTATCCACCTGTCCATAAATTGTGTTCCTCATCTGGAGTTTTGGAACCCATAGAACCTTCGATTAAGTTGTAGAATCAGTCATTAGCTACAGAATTGATGCAATTCAATAGCTTATGAAAATATTAAGTTAAATAATAAAGAACAATGAAACTATGAAATAAAATATGATAAGGTACCTACCTTTTCCAATAACCTTTTAAACTGATGCTCAATTAGTATTATTAAGGTCAAAAAGGAGGATAATGGAGTGTAAGAAGGTTGTTAAAAAGGGACGATTTTGGTCTTCAACAGGGTGAACGAGTCATCTTGGAATTTTTTCTATAGATTTTATTATAAAATGTTTCAAACCATGGAACTTGGAGGAACTAAAGAGAAGATATTCATGTAATTTTGGTTAAAATTTAATACCTTGGTTTGCTATAATATCGAAGATATGATTTGAGGAATGTATCCTTCCTGAATGCTCCCGAAACATGCTTCAGACAAGTCAGATTAGTATTTTCACTATAAATTTATTTATATGATTTTTATACTATGAAATATGGAGGAGACGGAGAAGATATCTCTAGGTGCTTGTAGAAAATTTATACCTTTTTCACTATAATTTCAGAGATATGAATTGAGGAAGTGAGTGTTCATGAATGCCCCTAAAACATGCTTCAAATAGGCTAACTTGGAATTTTTTCTATAACTTTCTTTCTAATATGCTTCAGACTATGCAATATAGAGGGGATAGAGAAGAGATCTCAAGGTACCTGTGGTAGAAATTTCAGATATTTTTTTTGCTATAATTTTGTAGATATGATCTAAGGAAGTTATTGTTCTTGAAAGCTCATGAAACAATTTTCCAATATTTCATATTGGAATTTTTGCCATAAATTTCTTTTTGAGATGTTTCAAACTATTAAATATAGAGGAGATAAAGAATATATATTAAGGTACGGATGGTAAAATAATTAAATATTGTTCGCTATATTTTCAGAGATATTATATGAAGAAGTTAGTGTTCCTAAATGCTACTGAAACATGCTTTAAATAGGTTAGATTGGTATTTTTTTTCTATAAATTTATTTCTGAGATGTTTCTAACTATGAAATATGGAGAATACAAAAAAAGATATCTCTAGGTACTTGTGGTAGAAATTTGAAAACCATATTTAAAAATTGAATATGTGACATGTTTTACAAGTTTGTTTTTGGGAAGAATCCAAAAGAAACAAGTTTTGGAAGAAGTATACCTAGTGAATAAAGAAGTAGTAAGTAGACCTAGTGAAGGAAAAAGAAACTAACAAACCTAATGGAGGTAGAAGAAGCAACAAGACGTGGTGAAAGCAAGATAAGATAATAAACATTATGAAGAAGCAAGCATACTAAGTGAAGTAGGTTGGTTCCTACAAAGAAACAAAGAGGATTGGTGTATCCTATAGTTTGGTTGCTACAAAGCAACAGAGGGGATTGGTGTCTCCCATAGGCTGGTTCCTACAAAGTAGCAGAGGGGATTGGTGTCTCCTGTAGGTTGGTTCCTACAAAGCGGAAAAGGGGATTGATGTCTCTTGGAGGTTGGTTCCTACAAGGCAGTAAATGGGATTGGTGTCTTTTATAATTTTGTGCTTACAAAGAAACATAGGGGTTTGGTGTCTCATGTAGGTTGGTGCCTACAAGATCTTTCATATAAATAGGTTTTTTGGTTTCCTCTCATGGTGGTTTCCATGTATATATTGTGTTACTTGTTCATTTTATGTGAATGATGTTTTATGATTTTCAATTGTTAAATAAGTAAAAACTATTAGTATACTAATTCACCATCCCCCTCTTAGTATAATTGTAAATTTCAACATATGCAATTTTTAAATATATAACTCTTAAATCCTTTTAATAAATGTGATGATAATTTTTCAAAATTTTCTTTCTTTTCCTTTATAAATTTTGTGATCTTCCAAATATTAACAATTTTTTCCAAATGTTCAATTAGCATATCACTTACAATAAGTGGAGTTTGGAATTTAGTATTATATAAAAAAAGATTCTTCAAAATAACATGTAGTCATCCCTAATCATCATTAGAAGCATTGTTATGTTTATTTATTTATAATGTGTTTTTGAATTAATGATGAATAATAAACTCAAGTAAAATTGTTATTTAAAAAATATTGTACTTGAATTTAGTATTAATAATTTCTTAAATAAAATAAAACTATAAATATTTATACAATAATTTTTTTATAGTATGCAATTGGGATTAGTTTGGGTGGCTGGGAGAAATGTTGGTATCCTCTCCACTTGAATTTAATTTTTTCATGTGACATGTTGAGTTCATAATAAGTATATCTTCTAATTCCTTTGAGCTTATTTTCTAAGAAATCCCTTGAGAGCTAAAATATATATATTCCTCATATGAAAAATAAATATATTTCTCAGGAAAAAAAAACTTTGTTAGAATCAGGGGATATAAAAGTGTTAAATCTATTTGTGCATTAAATTCATAATCTCATCACTCTAACTTTGCAATTTAAACAAATATTGCTCAGCCAGAATCTGACAATGGAAAACCATAAAAAATGTCATAGATTGTTTCACCATTTTCACTCAAAAGCTCCAATAAAATTCTTACAACCCAGAATCCATTTTAATTTAGAAATGTATACATTTTTTTCTCAATCAAACTAATATTTAACAATATGATTATTTTGAAAGCAAATAGATATATACACTATAATTAACTTTAAAAATTAGAACATTTTTGCAAAACTTATTATTCATGAGGCAAATCTTCATGAACTTAGTTTTTAATATGAAAATATAAATAAGGGTTGGCAGGAGCGAGAGGATTCATTGAAGAAAACAAATTTTCATGGTGTTTGTAAAGGACCACAAACAACAAAGTTAAGCTCTTTCTATATTCCAAGGTATAAGGAATGTTAATTCCAAGGTTTAATAATGCTATTGAAATATGTTATAGAAGAATAAATTACTGGGAACTAAAAAATAATCGTTAAAACTATACACAAAAAATTTGACAATTAAAATATTTTTTTTATCAATAAGATTCCATAGAATAAAAAAAGAAGTGGCAAGGCTTGAGGAGTCTTATATGGGATTTACGATTGCAGACAAAGGTGTATCCCCTAGGTTTGGTGGTCAACCTAGAACAACAGAGAGACAAGGAACTCATGCATTTCCTTAAAATTAAATGGATGACGATGTGAGGTCTACTTGGAATCTGTCGCATGCTTCTCTCCTTCTTTAGCTTGGAAGCTCCAATCGCCAAAATTAGATCCTTCACAGTTAGATAAAACAAGCCAAGAAACTATGAGATGTATGCAGTATCATCTAAATACTCTATTAAATAAATCATCATGATATTGAAATAAGTGAAATAATGATATCACATATATGAAAACAGATAATTCTTTGCATTAATATCAATGGAAGTAGATTACAACCATAAGTGGCAGTTGATCTTGTAGAAGAGATCCTCCAAGTTGTTGACTCGTCCTTTCTTTGTCACAATATGCAACTCCAGTCACCTTATGCATGAGATGATAACTACTTACTGCAACATCATAACGGAAGGATCACTCTCCAAATCCAATCATTACCTCTTGCATATGAGAGGGTAAATATATAGGAGATAAGGGTAAATTGGGATTTCTTATCCAATTATCATTCTAAGTTTTTAGATCCACATTTGATGGAGGGATAGGATCAAAGGATAAGTGGTGAAAACTCAAAAGTAGGGTAAGATAGGATCTGAATGTCAATCCAAGGTAAGTAGTTGAAAAAATTCTGGAAACTCCTAGAAGGTGAAGCTTCTGGAATCCCAATCATTTTCCAAGAATTCTTGAACCAAAACACGTGAAAAGTATGGAAACCTATTGGTGACCAACTTTGGCCACAGTGGAGCAACTTGTAGGTGATCGCTCCCCATAAGACTTGCAGGGAGCATTGGTCCTCAAACTAGATCAAATAGGGTAGTTTAGGGTTGAAATTATGAGGAATGAAAGGTACATGCTTAGAGCTTTATGAAATATGATGACAATGGAAATATGATGTTAATTGATTCCATTAGGAGGATCACTTTGATTGGATGTGGAAAAATTTCCTATAACATAATTCCCCCTAAAGCGCAAAGTCAGAGATGGTGACTGATGACTGCATTACTTTACTGTAATATTCCCAAATGGGGAAACAACAATATATGGACACAAAACTGGAAATAGCAGTGTAAATCAACACATCAACAATGGAGACCAATATGGAGCCATAAAATTATGTATAAGAACAGAAAATCAATACAAAATAGTGAGGCATAAATCATATGAAATGAGGAAACAAGCCTCCCATAGACAATCACTCCCAAATATGAGTTGCTGCTACAATACAAAATGTCAGAGAGCTGCTACAGTGCAGTAATATTAAGCATAGATACAGCCGGAGATAATACAATGAAATAAAAATACTGATATAGGCCACAATAGATACTAGACATACAGATCTGGGCACTAGATCATCTTTCCAAGACAACCCAAGAGGGTTTCTGGAAAATGCACTCAATGTGCCAATGTAAGTTGCAGCCCTAGGGCTGAAGGTATTATGTAGCAACATAAATGAGAAGATATGGTTGAAGCTTATGTAGAAACCTACAGCTCTTCTCCAATAGATCCTTCGGATGAATGATTGGCTCCTCCACTGAAGAAATCACCTCCCAAAACAACCACTGCAACCACCCTTGCAACTCCTCCCTAAAATAATGCATATCTAGAATGAAACTGCGCTGTAGGGGATAAATACTCCTTGGCCTGATGCCAAATATGTCAATAAAACCCAAGGGGCTTCTTTACAAGCCTTATAATGTATGGAAACCTTCCTCCACTACAAAACTAGCTCTGAAGTCACTCAATAGAATTCTCTACTGCTGCACCCTACAACACAGCACAACTCTAAGTAGAAATTGTGCTGATGAAGAAATTTGTAGCTTGGCCTTAAGCCTGAGTATGGAAATTTAGTTCAATACTCCTCCAATAGGCCTCTCAAGGAAAGAGGTGGGATTCCCACTCGGGAACACCCTGTGCTAAATAACACTGCAATCTTAGCTAAACAATTAAAGAGAGCAACAAGTCTAAATAGACCATATACAAAATAATAATCCAAAGCAAAACCCCATATGGCTGCCATCCTCTTCCTTATATAATTTATGAGCTTCCTCACCCTTGGCCCCTCTCAATTAGGTCACTACCTCCATGCAATCAATATCCCTCCAAAACTGCACTATCCCACCAAGAATGCCACTCCTCCATAACAACGTTGTTTGATTTGGTCAAAGTTGACCCAGTCTTCATGCTCTAGCCACTTTTCACACCTAAGGGTCTTCAATCCAGCTTTAATATGACCTCCATTCACACTAGGAGTGTCTTTTATTCCTACTAAGGATATTTATGGGTCTCCATACCCTTTTATTCCTCTATCTAAGAGAAAAATCAAAATTTAATATTCCAATTAGATGTGTGCTAATTTAGGAATATTGCAGTCCTCCCCTCCCAAATGTTGCTTGTCCTCAAGAAACTGCGAGGATAGAACTGAAGATCCTCTCCTCTTCTTGTAGCACCCTCATATGATAAGCTCCTCCAATGAAAAATATGTTGTCTCATCCATAAATCTCCAAGTTGCTCCCTCCAAGTATGAAAGTTAGCTTTTGGTGACAATCCCAAATAGCTATCATCATGAAAAAGTGGAATACCCATGGAGGCAATAATATTCTGTCTAGAGGCATTATTTAGGCATGGAATCTAAAATATATTGGGAACCTTCATTCCCTATGAAACTCCCATCCCCAAGCTATCATCCATACAAAATGAGTCACCCTCTAGAATGGTAACTCATAGAAATACTCCTCCACCTTTGGCTCCTTCAATGTAGGTGGGCTGCCTAACTGAACCTGGTAGACCAAATGGACTACCCCATGTTGTCTCTCTCTCCACTTATGGAAAGTGTAGATATGTTGCTGATATTGGGCTGCAATAATGTTGCCCTCAAGATACAAAAGGACAACTATATCTCCAAAGACCCCTCCTCTAGTTTCATGAGCCCAAACCATTCCATACAAAGTGAATGGTACATCATCACCATGTGGTATCCAAATCAGAAAAATGTTGAAGGTTATGTGCAAGTTTGGATGGTACCAATGGTTTCTCTAGTGGATACAGCGCAATTTTACCAACTGTTGTTGTAGAACATCATGTGGAAAGTTGTCTCCCAACAAGTTGCTAGTTTTGCATGTTTGCTCATCTACTATGAGGTAGTAAATGGAATTATAAATCAGTTGAGCATAACAAGAATAACACCACATTTTCCCAAAGTAATGACCTTCACAAATTTTGGCCCTATAATGACCATGAAACCCAAAGATAATCTTTCCCTCTTATGGAGCAATGCACTGTACATAGATGGTGAGAGAATGCAAATACTTTATGAAATGATCAGTAAGTACAAAAATAAATTTCTTACCACGCATTGTGAGTAGGTTGAAAGTGAGTTCCATAGATGAGCCCTCCCATGAGAATCTCCTCATAAAGGTCTGCAACATGAAGGGATGCATACTCCCCTTGGAACACTCCATCAATAGAAACATACTCCCAAGTGACAGTGATGTTGGCCTTAGTGATAAGGCTCTTGCCACTCCATGACTCCATTATTTGACATGCCATATGCCAAATTCATCGACCATCATGCTACTATGTGTGGAAGTCTCCTTCCTATGTGGAAGTACCTCCTGATCCTTCAATGCTGAAGGGTAGCCTCCTTGCACTTTTATTGTGCCATCCCTTTCTCTTGAAACATCCTGCAAAGTATGGGAAAGATTCATCCCATACTCTCCCAAGAGTAGCCAAAGAAAAAAGAGCTCTTGCTGCCTCCTCACACCTCCATCATACAAATCATGAGGTGAGAACATGATGATTGACATGAAAAATGTCATATCAACATAATGCACCCAAACTCCTTGTTTCCATATGATGTAAGTGCCATGATGAGTCCCATCCACCAACATACTCTTTGAAATAGAGTGTGTCATATTATGACCAAACTCTTTCAAGAGTAGCCAACGCAGCCTTGCCTCATGCTTCCCTATGTCATAGATATGCAAGTGGCTTTCCAGCCTCTTGCTCATCAACATCACCCATCCAACCAATGGTGAGTGTCTATCATCATGCCCAAAATTGGCATTCCTCCAATGGAGAATACCATCCTCCCAAATCAGATTTCTATTTTTGCATTTCATGGGATTTTGAAATGCAATCTCCCGGAGATCTCCAAATGAAGATCATTCATCAATGACCATGTTGACTCCATAAGGATCCAAATAATATGTAGGAAAAAAATTCTCATCAAAATGTGAAGTGCTCATCAAGAAGTATACACCATAATAATGGAAGATTTCTTCCATCATAAGATGTCCTCCATCACCCATCTGCCTAACCTCTGTTATACATGTAGAAAGGTCATTGGAATGCTCCAATAATGGTTGGGCCCCCAACTCATCACTACTTCTCATTGACAACGATGTTGATCTCCTTGATGGTGTATCTTTTGTCTCAAGATTATGCTCAATGTTGAACACATGGTTCGACATTGTATTGTTTAGAATAATACTCATCCTATCCTCCAAAAATCTACACTTCAACCCCAAGATTTGTGTGTAGCTCAACAATGAATAACCAGGATGACTATATATCTCCTCCTTAAACAAATCAAGGGTCCTCAGCGCAGTGATAGTCTATTTCTCCAAATCAGAAATGTGATTTGACCCTAGGTCATGCATTTTCCATGATAACATGTTTCCATAATCCTCCATATGATGTGCTAAAATAGTAGGAAATGGACATATGTGCATACCTTGGTAAAGCTTGGGAACATCTTGTACTGCTACAAGGTCTCCTTCCTCCAGTGTGATGACTTCCCTAGCTACTAATGATGATGGTTGTTCTTCTCTGGTTGCATCAA
The DNA here is from genome assembly GCA_034641835.2 of Pinus albicaulis. Classification (NCBI taxonomy): domain Eukaryota; kingdom Viridiplantae; phylum Streptophyta; class Pinopsida; order Pinales; family Pinaceae; genus Pinus; species Pinus albicaulis. The sequence goes on from CM076584.1 coordinate 1,274,232,154, forward strand.
CGCTGGTACAAGTCTCCTCCTCCTCATGCATCTCCAGAATAGTGCATGGGACTCTAAATTTCAAGAGATCAAGACCACTTTGCAAAGGTGCAAGTGTTATTTCTCCTAATGCAAGTGCTCCTGCAGCAAGTGGTGGTGGAAGCTCCTTCTCCTATGATATCTTCTTGTCAAACTTCTTGATCAACCTTTGAGTAAAATATGCATATGCATTCACTCTTGCATGACTCAAATGGCTGAACCACAAAATGTTTTCTTCACCCTCAAGGTGTAGTGCTGCAATCTCAACAGCTTCTCTTTCTACTACTAGATTTAGTAGGAATAATGCATCCAAATTCATTCCCGAAGCTCTTTTTGTGAATGTGGATGACCCATCAAATGTAGACAAGAGAAATCTATTACTGCAAGTTCTTCTTTCTTCTTTGAGCTGAATGAACTATGGGAGAGTTAGATTATCCTTGAAAGCCTTTGTTTGAGATTTTTATTCTACAATATACTCACTTAGAATCTCATGATCTAAGTGTCCTCCATCTCCATGCCTCTTGTCTTCTTCTTCAAAAGGGCGGGGCATATCATGTTTCTTTGGAGCTCTATGCAACCGGATCTTTCTTTTGCTGATAGGAAGTACATGGACCTTCCTCATCTTGAAACCTCTAGAGGTCTCATTGCTTCTCTTCATTCTTCTTTGCTTGACCTTCTTGGTGAGGTCCCTCTTAGATCTGAAAAGAGATGAGATAAAACTCATTCTTTCCATCATTTGGTCTCTTTCTCCTTCTTCTTATTCTCTTGATAGCATAATTGCTGAGATCCATAGGCTAAGCCAAGATTATTCTCTTGATACCACTATAATATTCCCAAATGGGGAAATAAAAATATATGAATAGAAAACTGGAAATAGCAGTGTAAATCAAAACATCAACAATGGAGAAAAATATGGATCCATAACATTATGTATAAGAACAACAAATCAATACAAAATAGTGAGGCATAAATCATATGAAATGAGGAAACAAGCATCCCATAGACAATCCTTCCCAAATATGAGTTGTTGCTACAATAAAAAATGTCAAAGAGCTGCTACAACACAGTCATATTAAGCATAAATATAGCTGGAGGTCATACAATGAAATAAAAATATTGATATAGGCCAAAATAGATACTAGACATACAGATCTGGGCACTACATCATCTTTCCAAGACAACCCAAGAGGGTTTCCAGAAATTGCACGCAATGTGCCAATGTAAGCTGCAACCCTAGGGCTGAAGGTATGTTGCAACAACAGCAATGAGAATATATGGCTGAATTTGATGTAGAAACCTACAGCTCTTCTCCAATATATCCTCTGGATGAAAGAATGGCTCCTCCACTGAAGAAATCACCTCCCAAAACAACCTCTAAAACCACCCATGCAATTCCTCCCTAAAATAACATAGATCTGGACTAAAATTGCGTTGTAGGGGATAAATACTCCTTGGCCTAATGCCAAATATGTCAATAAATCCCAAGGTGCTTCTTTACAGGCCTTCCAATGGATGGAAACCTTCCTCCACTGCTAAACTAGCTCTGAAGTCACCCAATAGAATTATCTTGTTGCTTCCTACAACACAACGCAACTCTAAGAAGAAATTGCGCTGATGAAGAAATTTGTAGCTTGGCCTTAAGCCTGAGAGAGGAAATTTAGTGCAATATTCCTCCAAGAGGCCTCTCAAGGAAAGAGGTGGTATTCCCGCTCGGGAACACCCTATGCTAAACAGCACTGCAATCTTAGCTAAACAGCTAAAGAGAGAAACAAGTCTAAACAGACCATATACAAAATAAAAATCCAAAACATAACCCCATATGGCTTCCATACTCTTCCTTATATAAGTTATGAGCTTCTTCGCCCTTGGCCCCACTCAATTAGGTCACTACCTCCATGCAATAAATATCCCTCCAAAACTTGGTTGTCCCACCATGAATGCCACTCCTCCATAACATCAATGTTTGATTTGCTCAAAGTTGACCCAACCTTCATGCTCCAGCCCCTTTTCACACCTAAGGGTCTTCAATCCAACTTTAAGATTACCTCCATTCACACTACGAGTGTCTTTTATTCCTACTAAGGAGATTTATGGGTCTCCATACCCTTTTATTCCTCTATCTAGGAGGGTGATTTTCCAAAGTTGTAGATCTGGAAAATCCTTTCTGGATTATCTTGGGTTCCCATCACATTGGCCAGATCTTGAGTCCTGGCATCATATTACAATACTCTTCCTAGTGGCCAGAATGCCGGAGTGTGGAAATGATAGTACAATACTCTTCCTAGAGGCTACCTCAAGGGAAGAGGTGGGATCCCCGCTCGGTAACACCTGGTGCTAAACAACACAAAAATCTCAGCTAAATAGCTAGAGAGTGCAAGAAGTCATACAAACCACAAAATCAATAATCAGTAACATAACCCCATATGGTTTCCATCCTCTTCCTTATATAAGTTATGAGCTTCCTCACCCTTGGCCCCACTCAATTAGGTCACTACCTCCATGCAATCAATCTCCCTCCGAAACTGCGTTGTCCCACCATGAATACCACTCCTCCATAACAACAATGTTTGATTTGGTCAAAATTGACCTAGTCTTCATGCTCCAACCCCTTTTCACACCTAAGGGTCTTCAATCCAGATTTAAGATGACCTCCATTCACACTAGGAGTGTCTTTTATTCCTATTAAGAATATTTATGGGTCTCCATACCCTTTTATTCCTCTACCTAAGAGAAAAATAAAAATTTAATATTCCAAGTAGCTGTGTGCTAATTTAGGAATATTACATTTACCTTGTGAGAAGTAGGTATCAAGGACAACCAGTGAGATTCATCTGTTACAATATATTTATTATGACATATTTTGATGAGGGAGGCATACCCATACTCAACTCATAAGCTAAAATTGCATGTGTAATGATCAAAAGACGCGTCCATAGATGAAACTAATGGACTCATGACTAGATTATTTTCTATATGATCATGGACATCATACATTGTGATCTTTGTATAACTCCTGAAATCGCAACTCGGATGGATGAAACTAGATCAGGGGTCTTCTATCCCATTCACACGACCAACTAATGTACGATTCTAACCATGTGAATAAATGAGCTCGATTCGAACATGGTAGACACCATCTGATTACCATCCAATGATGAAAGTCGTTAACAAACATGAGAGAAACCACTATGATGTTAATGGCTCTCAAGGAAAAATGGTACAATCGATATGGTGTGATTAAATGGTTTTATGTTGAACACCACATAAAATCTTTCGTTCGAAGTCCATTGATGTAAACATGTCGCTGAGAGTGAGGAAAATTCTCATTGACGTATGCAAGCACTAAGGTACCAAAGGGGTGTTTCTAAGTCAACTTCCTGGATGATGTGTTGATGTTGATAGGAAGCGAACCATAGTAGGAGGGCCTTGATATATCCCCCATTGACGACACGAAATGGGTATCATGATTGAGATAGAATGATCAGAATGATGTTGATATGGAACTAGATCAGGAAATTCAAACATGAAATGAAGGCTAAAGAATATTGTAGTAGAGAACAACTGAATGACTTCTCTTGAACACATAATGACACTAAATGGAGTTGAAAGTATTGACCCAAAACCGTAATGGAGGCTCTAAAAGTGGTAGGATAACCAATAGACAATAATATTACCTAACCCAATGGACATGGATATGAAGTGGAAAAGTGTCGTGCTTAAGAACGACTCGCTGCCATTAGCAAAATGGAATCCCTTGTTTTCCCAATTTCCAAAACCATACTAGTCAGTAGCTCTTTAGTTTTTAACAAGCTTGAGGTGGATAACATATGATTGGTCTATAAGTTCATCCTTCAGGTGAATCCCTCCAAGTATTTTTAATGAATCCTGACAAGGAGTGGCCCAGACTTGTCATATTCGACAAGTCAATCATTGTTTGATGTTTTAACGAGTCTCACAAAGGTAAAACTTGAGATATTTTTAATGTCTAGAGAGTTTTAAAAAGAGGTGGAAAAGAAAAATCCACATGTCCCTTTTCATAAATAGTCTCTTAAGTCCAAAAAGGTAGAAAATGATACTCAAGAGAATCTCTCAACCATGTTTGACAAAGGTATTCCTTTTTCGTAGCTAGTCTATCTTAGTCCGAAAAAGGGTTAAACATATACTGAGTAGACTTATTTTCATTTACTTTTACGAGCTTGAAAGGACAAGTGCTCAAAAATCTTATCATGTTTTGGGAGTTTGAAAAGAGTTTAAAGAGGACTCTAGGGGGGTTCCTTTTTCGTTGGTTTATAGAGTCTTAAAAAGAGATAAAAGTGTACTCCTTGGTCAAACTAACCTATTAAAAACATAATAAAAGCATGCTAATAGTTGTCAACTTGCTCAAAACACCACAAGAAGTATTAACCATATTTGTTTTATAGTAAAAATGAAGCATACTTAGGTCAAAATACTAATGATGAATAAAACAATGATAAAATGACCATAAATATTCAAAACGACTTTTCAGTTTTACCATTTCACACTTTACCTTCAACATTGAATATTTGGAGCCCTTTTTCCCTCAATCTTCTGTAACTGATTGCGATCAATCCAAGGAACCATTTCAAGTGTCGTTGGATCTTATAGGAGCTAAAACCTTTATCTATCTTTCCATGATTCATTTTAGTGCTTTTATGTAATTTTTTCAAGCTTTTGAGACCCATGGGTTCATAAAAAACTCCCTGGGAGAAACGCACATTAGATAAATTTTGAGGTCTAAAATGGGCCTCCTAAGAAAAATGTACAACCAAAATAAAATTTATAAGAACCAATATGATTCAAGATGATGATGTCAACCATGGGGGATGATTCACCATTTTTGGGGTAAAATAGTAAAAAGATTTAAAATAATAAAACTACTTTTTCAACTTATCTCCCTAAGGTTTCACTCAAATTTCGAGCGAGAGTAATCGTTTGATGAAAATTTTAATTCCTCATCCAAGGAGTACCCATGTTTCATACTTTCAATGGACCCTACTACACAAAAAATGTGAAATACATGAAAAAACGTGATTGCAATCATGGGTACTCCCCTGGACCCCCCAAGTAGCGTTTAATTACGGGTGGAATTTCCGCCCCATTAAGAACATGGGTCCAACGATGTGATACAAATTAAAGAAGATAATCAGGCTCCACACCCAACAATAAGTTGGAAATATGAGTTGAAAATTTATTTTTTTTCTTTTTTCCCTCTAAAATTTGATGATGTAATATAACCTTATATTTCTATTTCTACTATTATTTTATAATTTCCTTAGGAGGCCCATTTTAGACCTCAAAATTCCCCTAATGCCCCCTTTATGTCAAAAAGGGAGTTTCACCTAAGCAGAGAAACACTGCAGGCAAAGGTACAATTCCTTGTCTTAGCCTTCTAGGGTGTGTTGAGCACATTTGTCCAAGTTTTTTCTCAATTTTGCCTCAAATTTTGTTAGGTTTTTTGAATGGGAAAGAGTTTAATTAGTCCTTTGTTTATGTTTCAAGTACCCATATCACAAAATGGCATTCATTTGGAGATAAAGAGAACATGAAGCACAAGATGTACATGCAGCAAATGACCCTGTTACCATCTGGGCACTTTAAAATTGCGGACTGTTAAAATATTTCTGGCTTCCTGGTATGAGGCAAAAAATAGAATTGTTAAAATACCTTTTGCATTCATGGCATGTCAAGGCACAACTGTTTAGGTATGGGAAGAATCTACTCGAGTTACAGGTAGAAAAATTTTTCCTTTTGACAAGATTGTCAAAGCGAGGTGCCCCCATCTCTCTCCTAGGTGGAAGAAGTGGTAGTGAGACGATGAAAGACTATATTTCTACCTATTGCAGACCTCGAGCCATTCCTACCAGGGACAAAAATATTAACATTAAGGATGTGACACAACTACCTTTGAGAACGATCTTGTTCATTGTAACACCCCCTTCCCACATATACCCAAGTAACCAACCAACTGGGGTAAACATGTGACAAGAGGCTACTAATATGTGATTCAAATTCTTAGATGACCTTAATGAAGTGGAACCGGTGGAAACAAGGCAAACACACCTTACACATCATCAAAAACATCCCCATAAAGTAACCCAAACTTCAAGACCCCTGACACATGAGGGAGACTAGTGTTTTGACCCTTTTAGACCATAGTCACGGGCATGCCAAGGCAAGGTAGCAGTTGGGATCATATATTCGTAGGAAAAACACAACAAGCATGTGGTCGGGGCCCCATTTAGTTAGTTTTGTGCTTGCAACTTCAGTATTTGTGACACCTTTTCATCCCTAGAGCCGAGGTCACTGTCTAGAACTTCATGAAACTTTAGGAAATGATAAATAACACTGAAACAAAGGTACAGAAGCAATCATATCATCAGGAAATAATTTTGACCCCTCCTAGCCATGACAATAATTTTGTCAAACATGTCACAAACATTTCATCTACAGGTGTAAACAACAAATTTAAACATAGGGGTCTCATACTTCTCTGAGAATCGCTAAGAAGCATTGCTCCCTTACCTCATTAGTTGCAATACAATCTGCAAAGAATCCTATAGTAGCTACTTGATCCTGCTCTTCCTTACTTCCTTTTCCTTTCTTGCTTCAATTCCCAAGTGCTCCAAGAAAAAATCTAAGTATTTTAAGAGTGAAAGAGAGAGAGATAATAATGAAATAGATCCCAAAAATGAACTAACAAAAGGTTGAGCAAAATTTTTCCAACTGATTGTCAGAAGCCTTTTTATCAATGAGGCCTCTATTTTCTTCATTTTCCTTTATTTTCCTTCATTTTCCTCCTCACATGAAACCTGTGAACTTTCATCTCCCTTTTCTCCTAATTTCCATTATTTTCATAATTAAATGTGCCAAATATGCTATCTTGCCTTTCAAATCCTTTTCTTTTCTTTGCCAATTTCCTTAGCCATATTAACCAAAATCAACACCCACTAGGATGTTTTTCCCAACATTCATCTTGGAATAAGTGTCCCATAAACCGTGGTTATTATTTTTAAATTTTATTACATGGAATTTTCACGAGGTTTGTTACATAACCCTCCCCCTTGGGGGAACATCGTCCTCGATGTTCAATGACACCTACAAACCAAAAAACCGCTGAAAATAACACACACTACCTATGAAGCTTTATAACACAACTCATTGCAGTATTTACAATGATCAACCTAATGAAAACATGAAAACATACTGCATATTTGAGCTTTATAACATAGCTCATTACGGTATTTACAATAATGCATACATATAAACATATACACATTTTCTTTGCCAACAAATAAAATGATATGATGCCCATATTAGCAACAAGGGAATCCAGAGGATCACACCTCCACCCTCAAAGTATTACCAAGATTCACTTCCTTCATAGGAAGTCCAAAATCCATTGTCATATTCAAATCTGCATCTAGTGTCCAACACTATAATCCTACGCCATTATACCCTCAGTGAACAGTTATCGTCTCATTTTTCCAGGGCACACTCCCAATGTGCAAATGATTCCATCTGGAAATGATAATGACCAAAACCAATCCATCCCCAGCCTTCCCTCTATGCTACATAGTACCTCGAGAAATCTGGTCATCCCTTTCCATGTAGTCACTCACCTTCCAAGTTCCCCGGCATCCCCTATCTTGGGTGATCCATCCCTTAGCAAGGCTTCCTCACATCAGAAGATACAAATACCAAGGCATATACCGGCCTAAAAAACATCATACTAGTAATAGCATGTTCATGGAAATCAATGGAAACTATTGGTTACCAGTGTCCCATAATGGCCCTACTCCTAAAGTGATTTACTAGCATATTACTGCATGTTTCAATTCCTTTTTTTGTTGTTGCTAATGCTTGCAATCAGTTTCAACCACCCCAACCAAGAATTTCTATGTTTATTGTACCTAGCACATAATCCCTATTAGACTCAAAAAAATTGAAATAAACTCAAATCATATCTCATTGGTAGCTCATCAATAGGGTATACTTGCAATCATGTTTACTTCCTATCACACAAGTCAAACTAATTGTTGACCATATCATCATGTATAAACATATCACATCTGGTTAGCCCAAAATGCAACCATCATAAATTAAAATCATGAATCGCATGAAATCACCATAAACCATAATCATAAATCACTTGTAACCATCATATTCAGAATCACAGATCACATTCATACAAAAACTAAAATAAAATACTCATAATTATCCTTCATCGGTCCTTAATTTTTCCTTTTTTCTTTTGTACACACACCAGATCAATTGCCACACCTAGTTCCATTGCTTCTCTTTAATCACGTACACATACACAAAGTGTGCATCACAACACATACACCCACGTATGACATACAACACCATATAATACACCCACCCACATCGTCATACGACGCATACACCTACACCAAGCATACAACACATCACATACACTTGCATTCAGGCATACAACACAACACATACACCTGCATTCGGTGTACGACACAACACTTACACCTGGTGTACCATACAACACAATACATACACCTGCATCCAGTGTACAACACATACACCTAAACCCGGTGTACCATACAACACAATACATGCACTTTCATCTAGTTTACAACACATACACCTACACCTTGTGTACAATAAAACACAAAACATATACATATACAGAGTACAACACAATGAGTACACATTTCACGATACCATGACTACACATTGCACATGCATAGTACTGCATGCTCGCGACACAGCATGTATGACATACACACAATACCACATGTATACCAATACCATATGCACAACATGTACACATTACCACCTATACACAACACTACTTTCACAATGTGTGCACAACATCACATGTACACGGCACCACTTTCACAACGTGTACACAACGCCAAATGTACACCGCACCACCTATACAATGTTTACACAATATTACATGTACACAGCACCACATGCATGACATGTACACGACACTACATGTACACATTGCCACATGCGTGACATGTACACGACACCACCTACACAAAGCCCCATATGTACAACGTGTACACATCAACACATGCACACATCACCACATGTACAATCATGCACACAAATCCATATGTACATAGCACCATATCTACAACCATTTAATATACTAGATACGCAACATATACACAATAGTATTATTTTAGATCCATAGACCACACACTAACCCCACAAGAAACCTTGCTTCTAGTGTCTTTCCACTATCCATGCTTATCCTAGCATGTCACAGATCATACTACTTCCAATTCTCTGATGTAACCCTCAACATTACCTGTCCATAACATAAATATAGACATAGTACAATCATATAAAATTAAATAGTATCCACATGATACTGACCTCATATATATTTCAAGGGTAATCTACCACTTGATTCCTCATAGCTAGGAACCTCTTCCTGCCATTCAACAGCATAAGAAATCATTCCTCCACAAGAACAATCCCTAACAACCTTATCAGACAGTGACATAGATACATACATACATATATAAGTATCAATGTAATCATGATCACAACACAATTGCTAGATTTCATAAGGTCTGAGTTAATATAACTTCCTTTATTCATGCACAACATGCACAACAATTCCCAACATAGCCAAGGCACCTGACACATCAAATCCATTTATTTTACCTTTCTCATGTATGTATTTCCACTATCCATTTACCACAATGGACCCAACCGATTGTCATATTCTTACCTTCCTCTTTGCTTACTCATGCACCGAGCTTCATATGAGTCTTATATTACCTATTTGGTACCACACAGCTCTCCCCGAGCTCCATTACTTTTCTCTTTCCCTAAACAGTTCCCAAGACTCAAAAAATAAAGACAAGAAAAAGAAAAAACAAGGACAAGACCATGAAAACCAAGTATCAATACGACACCGCAACAAAGCAGCATGATCATGCACTAAACATAATCAATACCGCAAATCAATCACAACAAATCAAAAAGACAGAAAGCACAAGACTAGCAACAAACACCATGACCCAATCCCCCATGGGTTCCCAAAGCTTCCAAGGGAAATCTCAACCTAATCCTTATCCAATATTTCATGGTAGCCTCTTTCCATGCAATCCCCTACATCATACTACCATAAACACATAAATTTCAGTGTATAATATAAACATACAATATATATGTTACCTTACCTTGTTATTCCAGGCACACTGCCTTGTAACTGAACACAAATGTCAGCCAAATGTACCAAATATAAAGACAAAATATATATTAATTTGAAACCAACCTTTACCAATTCTAACAACCACGTCATAATCAAACAACAGTCAAAATAATAATACTAAAACTAGCACACAGTTACACTCAAGTACATATCAATTGTCTAAGCACATAATGCGTTAGTACAATCATCCTAAAACACGACCATTCATTCGTGTAGTTTTTTAGTCACATATTCATATCATGCCATTAATAAAAAATTTAAACAAATTATAATTGTACCACGTTAGATATATCAAATAGATGACATAATAGACACCAAACACTCAAACACAAAATAGACGACATATTCAAATGGTCAACTGCCAAGTATACAGCATAAGAAGACTCATACCTTAATGTATCTTAGGGGAGGCTATCTTATTTGAAAAATCAATCTAGGTTAGCATAATATGACTTCAAAACACATCAGCTCAAACACAAATAAGATAATTATATTCAAAACAATAACTAGCTAACAAGTTCACATCATAATCTCATAAACAATTGGTACTCATGCATAAAAATCACATATGCACACTCATTCTAGATTAGTACAACACAATATCGCAACTAAGTCAACTCATACCTAAATTTCATAACTCTAACCATATGCATAGGTCAATCCAATTTATCATGATACATATAACATCAAGATATTAATGTTATAACCCTAATCATCAAGTTAACTAACGTATAACAACAACACGTTAACATAAAACATAATCATCATTCTAGCTAAAAGTTAACATATAAAATGCTTATTAACAACATATAACATAATCATCAAGTTAATACCATGCTTTACTAACCAACGCATGTACATATGATCACACTAATTAACTAACATCTATCATGTATGTAACCATAAAATCAATATAATGAAAGGCATACGCATAACCATAATGCATATGACTACAATGATCAACTAGCAGTTATCATACATGTAACCAAAATAACCATGGAATGAAAAACATATAAGAAACCCTAATGCTTACAACAACCATGAATCACATACATGCATGCCAAACATACTAACGCGTATGACAATCTTCTCTTACCCCACAGTCCATTGTTGCAAATTCACTTTAATGATTTGCATCTCCTACTCTATCTCATCCAACACATTAGCATCATAACATACCGATATCATCATGATGACCTAATTGCATACAATGACCTTATGCACAACAACCTCAATCAAACCAATGCAAACTTGACCATATGCACCCACTTGACATGTATAACCAATCATGAATGATCAATGCATGTTCAACATATGACATTACATAAGCAAGCATACATGGATAACACCAAAGCATAACCAATATGTAACCCTAGCATAAGCAAGAAATGCATGTACAATATGTAAAAATATGTAAGAAAGTGTGCACGAATGATATACAAGCATGAGCAACACATAACTAGTCATACACGCATGACAACATGTTGACAACAACACCATCATCACTTCCATGGCGACACCACTACAACCATGACCAACACAACACAGATGAAACAATAACATATAGACCACAAGCATACTAAACACATATGCCACCAACATAAATGTATTATCAACACACTTCCCATCATGTCTAAGGGTTGAACCATGCTCTGATACCACTTTGTAACACCCTCTTCCCACATATACCCAAGTAACCAACCAACTGGGGTAAACATGTGACGAGAGGCTACTAATATGACATTAAAACTCCTAGAATTCCTTAAGGAAGTGGAACTGACAGAAACAAGAAAAACACACCTTACACAACATCAACAACATCCCTAGAAGGTAACTAGACCTTCCATACCCTGACCCTTGAGGGAGACTGAATTTTACCTTTTTTGGACCATAGTCGCAAGCATTCCAGGGCAAGGTAGTGGTTGGGATCCTATAGCCGTAGGCACATAACAGCAAGAATGTGGCCAAGGCCCCATTTGGTCAGTTATGTGCTTGTAACTCCAGGATTTGTGCCACCTTTTCAACCCCAAAGCCTAGGTCACTGCCTAGAACTTCATGAAACTTTAGGAGATGATGAATAACATTAAAACAAAGTTATGGAAGAAATCACATCATCATGAAATCATTTGGGCCCCTCCTAGCTATGACAGGAATTTTTTCAAACATGTCACAAACATTGAATCTATAGGTGTAAACAACATATTTAAACATAAGGGTCTCATACTTATCTGAGAATCATTAAGAATAATTTCTCCCTTACCTCATTAGCTACAATAAATTCTGCAAAGAATCTTGTTTTAGCTTCTTGATCCTTCTCTTCCTTGCTTCCTTTTCCTTTATTGCTCCAATGCCCAAGTGCTCCAACAAAAACTCTAAGTATCCAAGAGTGAGAGAGAGAGATAGAATAATGAGAGAGATCCCAAAAATTAACTTACAAAAGGTTAAGAAAAATCTTTCCAACTGATCCTCAGAAGACTCTTTATCAATGAGGCCTATATTTTCTTCATGTTCCATTATTTTCCTTCATTTTCCTCCTCACAAGCAACATTTGACCTTTCATCTCCCTTTTCTCCTAATTTCCATTATTTTCATAAATAAATGTGCCAAATATGCAATCTTTCCTTTCCAAACCCTTTTCCTTTGCCAATTTCCTTAGCCATATTAACCGAAATGAACACCCACTAGGATGTTTTTCCTAACATTCAGCTTGGAATAAGTGTCCCATAAACCGTGGTTATTATTTTTAACTTCTATTACATGGAATTTTCATTGGGGTTGTTACATTCATCATATCAAGGTTGGTAGGTAGCTCTACATTACATGTGGTAAGAAGTAGAATGTCTAGCGCCGACAATATTCAACAGGAGTGAGGGTGTCTTGGTCAACTTGAAGGAACAACTTACTAAAGAAAAGGAGGGGAAGTTAAAGAACTTCAGCTATGGTTCCATATTGGTCTATTTTTCCTTAGATCGGGTACCATTATTACAACCTCAGAAGATTGTACTTATTCCCTTCGATCTGAGGATCCCACGGATGAGGAGGTGGATAGACCACATGGCCAGACATGCAGGTCCATCAGCGATCAGTATTTCACCAGCCTTCTTTGGATGGTTGTGAAGACAGTTCATAGTGATTGATAAGTATCCTTACATAGGGATGGATTTCCATGATGATCCTGAGCTCGGGTTGCTTGAGGGTAAGCAATGGGATGCTATAGGTAAAATACTTTGACCATTAAGTTTTGAAGAGTTTTACAATTTTTTGTGTTTTTTCGTGTTTCTAAGACTAAACTATTTGATGTTTTCATGCATATGTTGGACCTACTCGACCAATAGGTGCTACATATCTCCATCTCATAGAGAGATAGCCATAAGAGGAGGCAGTGGAACCAGTACAGGTTGTTGCCATAGGACGGAATGCACTATGGGATCTTGAGGTAGTGGAGGTCCTATCATAGGTAGAGCGCCACATGGAAGGATTGACCCACGGGATTCATGAGACCATATTCGATCAGCTTCCATTGCGACTTCAGTGACACACCATCAGAGTGCCTAGTCGTATTGGTCAATTACTGCGTAAGATAGCTCGTGTATTGTCATTTTATCATTAGGACCACTGATTGTCTACTTATTTATTTGCATGCAATTTTTGTATATGGGTGATGTATCCATATGTGTCTCGGGGCACACATTTAGTAAAACCGAACTTATCAAAATATATATATATATATATATATATATATATATATATATATATATATATATATATATTCATTTTTACCTATTTTCTATTATGCTTTCAATATAATGTGATGTGAATTGAAAGTTACTTACATACATTGAAAATGTCTGTCTAAAACAAAATTAGCTATGGAATCTTCTAAAGTGTTTAGATTTCTAGAAATGTGTTCATATAGTATGAAATCGAAATGTCTTTCTAGAAAACGTACTCTCAAAACCATGTGAAGGATGGCAGGATTTCTCATCGAATAGATATTTGCGAGTTGTATTACTACGAGCTATGAGTCAAGTCTGATGACTATACAACAGATACCATGTGAAATAGCATCAGATAGCATCTCAACCACTATGATATACTCAGCGATGTTATTATTAGAGTGGTCAATGAAAATCCATTTAATTCTCACTAGCTTGCCATTTAGATCAAAGATGGCCCACACTGTAGAGGATAAGTTCTGAGTACTACGGCTAGGACCATCGGCATAACCAATATACAGTTCAAGATAGGTTGACATATGAAAACCAAAGTAAATAAGGATCAACAGAAACCATGGGAAACTATGAAAAATATACTGAAAACACACTCAACACACTTATAGAAAGTATGTACATAGTGTACTACGCATGGGATAAAGTATACAGTACACTACACATGGGATCAAGCATAGTATTTTTTGAGATACATCCCAGTTGGAGCGGGATCCCCTAGGGTGCAGTTTTGGGTTATTTTGGTATAAGTTTTTTTGTACGCACTGCGTGAAAAGAGTCAAAAGGGCTTTGGGGCAGGTCAAAGTCCCTTAATCATTGTAATGGATTTAAAGGGAAAACCATGAGTCTCAAACCATGGTATGTGTGCGTCTAGATAGTATAAATATGTAAGGAATAAGTCAGGAAAGGAGATATAATATGATATTTTTGTAATCATTGTTGGTTAATGTTTGATCTAAGTCTGGGTTTTTGGGTAGAAAGGCTCCTATTAGCTGTGTGCATAGAGGCCTAAGTCCTGGCTGTGTGAAGACCCTGTTGGTTGTGTTCGTAAAAGGATTGTTTGTACTGAATTGAAATATCTCTTAACAAAGGAGACAATTTTGGCGAACCTGGACTCTTATGAGATTGTAGTATTGATTATTTTTTATTTGCTTTGATATCTGAATATGTTTTTTGTTGTGTATTTACTTCTTTTAATGGTTAATTGGTTCTGTGCGCAAATATTAGTTGATGTTATATGAATAGATCTAATTGAAGTATACTTAATTATTGTGCACAAATATATAAAGTTATTATGTGATAATCTGCGGAAGGGATGAATATGTTGAATGTGTATGCAAAAAACTGTTATATTATCTGCACTAAGTCTGATTAGGGCCACTACATTAAATACTTCCTCAAGGTGCGGAAACCTGGTTCCCGCACCCCCCCATACTGCTTCGGGTGAGACTTTGATATGTGCAAGTAGTTCATTGTTTAAGGGGCCAGTGGTTGGAGGGTTTTGTTGGTTGCACGATAAATCTGAACCTGGGTCATGACCCCTTAATCCAACAATTTGAAATGGTTATTTTCTTCCTTTGCGACAAAGTTTCACGAGTGGTTGGCTTGACTTACAAAATTCTAGACCTGCGCAAAGGACGATGCGATCACTCAGTGGACTGTTGAGATTCAACAAGAATATCCTAGTGAAAATTAAGCACCTACACTAGGATAGTGCCTTAGGCTATTTTTAGGTGTATTTCTATTTATAGATGTATGTGCATAATCTATGTATAGAATGCATGTCTACTTATAGATGCATGTATACTATTATTTTCCCTTAATATTAGTTGGAAAATAAAGTATAATATATTCTCAATGAGCACTTGGAAATAGTTAACTGAAGTCGCAAATCAGTTATCTAAAGGAATTTCAATTTAAGTGGTTGGTTTGTGGGACATGTAGGTTGACTTAGTTGTAACTGAGTGACTTGTTGTAACAGAGTTGGAAGTGTAGTTGTTCAAGTTGTAAATTATTTTAACTCAGTTAAGTGAGTTAAACTCAGTTGCACTAGTTGTAACTGAAAATACACTAGTGAGATATCAAGTGAATTCATTATTAATTAATTCACAATCAGTGGTCTCACATGCAACTGAAGATTTACTATTATTAACTGCATGCATGTCAGATCCAGTGGAGCCCCAGTTGAATTATAGGTGAAAGGGAAGTAAAATATTAGTTGTGACATTATCCGGTTGCACACATGTAACCACACACACATTGGATGTTCCCATGAGGATTGCGCAGTCAAGGTAGCCAAGATTTCATTCATTTAGGGATTGATTTCAGCAGGGATTTCACAGTGGAGGCAGGTTGTTTGGAGACAGTAAATTGAGCAGGTGATTTGCCAATTTTTGTATGACAGTGTGAGACAATTAGTTGATGTATTGAGGGCTCTTGTGATTGGAGCTTTGTATGTAATTGTTTCATGATCCATGATATAATATACAATAGAATATAGTGGCCTTTTTAGCTGTAATTTTTCCCTGGGAAATTATCTGTGTTGTGTTTGATTGATATTTCTTCATGATATTGTAATTGGCGATTGTGTTTTTAATTCTGCAAATATTTGTATAAGAGATTCGGTTTTTAACTTTAGCATATTGTTAGATCTGGTGAATCCAAGATATACATGCATATTGTATAATTTCTACATGCACCTCGGAGTTGGTACAACAATTATAAAATACTAGCAACAATATCACTCGCTTGGTAGATCATTGAATCGATCGTGTTCTGGGAGGATTTGTGGCTGAATTTTCTATTGATCAATTTGTATCTTATTCTGAAGTTGAACGAAGGTTTTTCAACAGCCCTAGAGATAATTTCATGCGCTCTCTAAAGTTGTGGATTAAAATTCTATTGTGTGAACAAGGTACTCTATGCAGTCATATTGAGTGAATGTCCTGTAGAGGCCAAACTACGTGCAGTGGAAGAAATTATAGAGTAGATATAGAAGAAAGTTTTATTTATAGTCCTCTCAAGCATAAGTCTGACAGTGACGAAGAATCATAAACTAGTAGCTCTGGTGAATATGTGCACTCTGAAGAAGAAGTATTGCGAGATAATAATAGTCTTGGGTGGTTGGCAATAGTTCATATCCCATCGTCTCCACTTCTGAACTCATCTCACTCTAAGCAATCCACTCCACCTCCACCTCCACCTCCACCTCCACCACCAGGCACTAAGATGGCCGCCTCCATGAATTTATCTACTTTCCGTGGTATTGGGAATGAAGATACAAACCAATTCTGGTTCGTCGTTGACGTTGTGTGGACAGCGCAGCAGGTTAATAAAGATAATGTTAAGAAAGCACTAATGGCCACTGCTTTTCAAGATCGCGTGCTGGATTGGTACATCAGATATGTAGAGACGAATCATAATGAAACTATTGATAATATGAATTCCACACTAAAAGAACAATTCAGGAATATAAAATCAATTGCTTAATGTGTGACTGAGTTGAAGGAGATTCGCCAAGAAGTTAATGAATCTCTATGGGATGCAGATCAAAGGTTGAAGTGCACTATCGGAGATGGTGGATTTACTATTGATGATACCCAACACAAAGAGTGGTCTAATGCCATGCTTCTACCGCATCTTCACCAACCCCTAATTCAATATAAGATTTCCACGCAGGCCGAAGCCGTAGAAATTGCAATGAAGCTAGAGTCTTCACCGGTACCCGTTGTGGAGATTGGGACCTAGCAGATCCAAAGCCAATTAGAGGCGACGCACTTAGAAATACAGATCTTTCACAAGGATAAGGGAAAGGAGGCATGTGCAGATATATGGTGTATATGTTTCAAAGTTGTCAGACATCACAAGGATGAATGCCTTGTACTCAATGACTCTCTGCAAGCTAGAGGACCAAGCCCGCTGAAGAGCGTGGCTAGACCAAGTTGGATTCCTACATTATGGTGTGCAATTTGTCAAGATATGGGTATGCATATGACAGACTATTGTCCAAGGATTGGTAAATATATTCCTGAACTAAAGAATCCTTTTGAAAAAATTTCTCACCGTTGGGACATGATGAACAACACTATTGCAGATTCGATTTGATGAATGATCAATCTTACCTATATAGAATTCACGTTGAACCTACCTCACCAGCATACCCGTCTGGGTGTATTGGATTCCAAAATAGAGAACGAGGAAGAGGAGGACGAGCTGGTCGAGGAAGTGGGCATCTCATCTACTACAATTGTGGAGACGTTGGTCATTATGCATGCGACTTTCAAAATCTAGCATGATAGTCTTACAAGTACTGTAGACAATTTGATTATGTTATTGAAGATTGTCCTGTTTTGATTGCAAATATACAGGAAAAGAAAACGCAGATGAATGACATTGTTAATTGCCAAAAAATTTCAGTTGA
Source organism: Pinus albicaulis (assembly GCA_034641835.2). NCBI lineage: Eukaryota > Viridiplantae > Streptophyta > Pinopsida > Pinales > Pinaceae > Pinus > Pinus albicaulis. The sequence continues at coordinate 1,274,250,551 of CM076584.1, forward strand.
AGATAATGAGGAAGATCCAAGGAACATTACGATCCTTGAATATGAAGGACATCGCGTAGTTTTTGGACCTATGATTAAGTCACTCGATGTAACCAAGCATCTGAATATTCAGCAAGTCAACATCGGCTCAGAGGAACAGTCGAAATTAGCGAAGATTGGGGATTACTGGGATGATGATATGGTGGCAAATATCGCGGAGTTGTTGACTGAATATCAGGCCCTATTTCCTACAAAATTTTCTAAGCTAAAGGGATACTAGGAGATCTCGAGGTGATGAATAATACCTTGAAACCGGATGCGTGACCTGTGAATCAGCACCCATATAGGCTGAATCCCAAATATAAGTGGAAATTCAAAGAGGAATTGGAGAAAATGGTTGATGTAGGAATCATAGAACCAATAGGAGAATTGGATTGGGTGAGTCTTATGGTAGTGCAGGACAATAAAACTAAGGGAGAAATAAGGATTTGTGTGGATATGCGCAAATTGAATGATGCTTGTGTATATCATCCATTCCCGATCCCATTTTCTGTTGAAATCCTAGACAATGTAGGAGGACAGGAGGCCTACTCATTTACATATGGCTTCTCAGGATATCACCAGGTTAGAATCTTGCTAGAAGACAGAAGCAAGACAACCTTTGTGATGGAATGTGGATCCTTTCAGTATATAGTCATGTCATTCGGTCTGAAGAATGTGCTAGCTATATTTTCGTGCATAGTAGTAGCTACGTTCAAGGAATACATCCATAAGTTCTTATAAGTCTACTTTGATGATTGGACTATCTTTGGATTATTAGAAAAACATGTGTCTAGTCTGCGCCTGATGTTGGATACTTGTCAAAAGCATCAAATCTCGCTCAATCTGAAAAAGTGCATCTTTTGTGTGCCATTTGGGATCTTTCTATGTCATATTTTTTGTCAGAAAGGATTGATGGTGGATCTAGCCAAGATTGTTGTTATTGTTAACCTGGAAATTCCTACAAATGTGAAACAGTTGCACTCAATTTTGGTGCATACAAGGTATTACTGGAAGTTCATTCAAGGCTATGTGTTGATTACTACACCCACGGAGAAGTTGCTAAAGAAGGATGCATCATTTTTTTTGGATGAAGACTACCAAAAGAGCTTTGAATTACTTAAGGAGAAGATAGTCACTGTGCCTATATTGGTCTTTCTAGATTGGACGAACGTGTTCCATGTACACGTCGATGCCTCTTGCATTGTGATGGGAGTTATTTTAGTGCAGCCAGGAGCCGGGGAGAATTACCACCCTATTGCATTTGCAAGTAGGAAGTTATCAAGTGCAGAGCATAATTACTCAACCACAGAGAGGGAAGGATTAGCTATGGTCCATGCACTGCAGAAATTTCGCCACTATCTATTGGGAGGCCACTTTAAGATTTTTACAGACCATTCTGATCTGAAGTACCTAGTCAATAAGCTTGTGTTATGGGGGAAGATATGCATATGGTTTCTGCTATTTCAGGAGTATGACTTTGAAGTAATTGTGAAACCTAGGAGACTAAATTTTGGGCTAGATCATCTGTCATGCATTGAAAGTGGAGAAGAACCTACTATCTTGGAAGATGGTTCACCAGATGCGTAAGGATCAGCTATAGTGGTATTTGATGATATTTTTGTAGATATTATTCATTTCTTGACCACTAGAAGTGTGCCCACGAAGTATACACTGCAAAAAGAGAAAGAGCTAGTCGCACGCACAACTAACTTTACTCTAATTGTTGGTCAGTTGTACAAAATGGGTGCAAATGAACTCCTACTAAGGTATGTGTTGGAATTTGAAAAACTGTATATCTTAGCTGAGGCTCATGGAGGGGTTTTCGGAGGTCGCTATGCAGAGAAAGCAACTTCGCAGAAGATCATACGAGCTGGTTTGTGGTGGCCCACGGTGAACAGTGATGCACATGCATATTTCTGCACTTGTGATGTATGCCAAAGGATGGGGAAACCTTCGCACAGAGATGAGATGTCGTTGCACCCACAAATAGTGTTTCAATATTTTTACGGATGGGTCATTGATTTTTTTGAACTTATTGACCCTCCAGGAAAGAAGACATGTGCATGTTACATAATCAATGTGACAGATCATGTGACCCAATGGGCTGAGTCGAAGCCTGTGAAGGATTGTAGTGCAAAAATAGTTTCACACTTAGTTTTCGAGAACATCTTGACTCGATTTGGGTGCCCTAATATTTTGATGAGTGAGTGAGGTATGCAATTTCAGGTTCATTGTCAGAAGAGTACTGTGTATCACCCATGATCGAATGGTGCGGTGGAAGATTTTGATAATATATTGGAGACTGTGCTCACTAAGATCTACAATGCTAATTGAAGTGATTAGGATGTGCGCATACGTACGGTTCTTTGGGCATAAAAAACCACATGCAAGAAGCTAATAGGGAAGACACCATTCAGGATGGTGTATGGGAAAGAAGATGTTATTCCAATGGAGTACATTGTTTCAAATTTGCACATTGCAGCGTTCACTAATATGGTAGAGAAGGATATTATGGAATAATGATTGTTGCAGTTAGTCGCACTAGAAGAGGATCGATTCATTGCAGGTTTCCATCAACAGGTACAAAAAGACGCGTGAAAAGGCTTGGCATGACAGGAACATTAGACAGAAGGTATTTAAGGAAGAGGATTTGATTTTTTTGTATGACAACAAGTTTGTGTGTCACCCAGGGAAGTTCAAAATACATTGGCTCAGACCCTATTTTTTCAAGGAAATTACAGATGGAGGTGCAATATGCCTGGCCATGTTTAGCAGAGAAAACCTTCACGGGTATGGCAATGGAAGTCGATTGAAACCATACAGGGATGACCCTCTCTCTGCACGCGCCAAATGACTATATGGCTAGAAATATGGATTTGTGCAGCAAGGATGGCAGATGCACAAAGACGTGTGACGCGCGTGCAATAGTTGCGTGAGGAGGTTGACTAGGTCGCAAAGGCGCCAGAATATAGTCGTTGGAACAATAATTATGGACAAGACAACATTCTTATTGTTTGGAGGAGCGGTTAAATTGCATTTAATGAGGAGATTATTCCATATTTGGAGTCATTTTAGCATTTATGGGGCTACATTAATGCACAGAAGATTGTTTAAGGCATGTCTATTCTATAAATATGACCAAAGGGGTTGCATTAGTTAACTTTGCTTTCTATGCTATTTTTTTGAGTTGTGCTCTCTGATTTCACAATATTTTCTGAAGCTTATGTCTGGCCTTGATTTGATCTTTGAGGAGGAGTTGTACCATCAAGGTTTAGGTCACCTAATTCCACCAAGCATGACTGCAACTAGGCCCACACCTTTTACGACGCAAGCTGAAGAAACCCCTGCGTAGGGTATTGAGACCCCTGTGTCGACCCAAACCAAGAAGGGGTAGTCCTTAGGGTCTCGAACGCTACCCCGTCATAAGACCCCAAATACACACAACACTATTATAGAGCGCTAGAAAAAACCTATGGTGAACTTGCCTGAAACTATAATGGAGGAGGATGTCGTCGAGGTTGTAGATCACATCTCGCAGTTGCCTGCATATGGCGTGCCACGAAAATACTATGTGAAGGTCTCGAAGGATCTTGATAAGGTGCGGTCATATATCAATATTCCACTGCTCCCCGAGAATTTACCTATGCAAGGTGATAAGTTCGCCAAAATTCCATTGTTAAATATGGAGGACTGGGACCTGGCGGACCAGGAGAAATTCCCATAGCTTGATCCATTATGTATTTAAAACCGATCACCTATGACGGTGGGGTGATCAAGGTTGAGCCAAAGCCCTGGGCATTGGGTATGAAAAAATCAGGGTCATTAAACCTATTACGTATTTCACACTTCGGGCGTAGCCCAATTAATGACACATGTGTGCGCCAGCTATTCGCCCTAGTGCATGATGACTGTTTGTGTCTCATAGAGCACATCCCATTTGATGTAGATTTGATACATCGTATCACCAACCTGCCCAGTTAGGGAACGGACCCTGTAGCGGCCTTTGGAAGAAAAGGCTAGGAGAAGAAAGATGCAAACAAATTCAATAAATACTAAAAGGTATCACGCAACACTCATGGATTCCTTGTCAGTGAAATCAGTGACCCCACAGTACAATTTGGAACAATCATCATTTCCTACAATATGAAGAGGAATTTTTGGCCAAATTAAGTCCCAGCCCATGTAATTTCTTTAGTTGGGCAGTGCAAGAAGGGTGTACAGTATAACTAGGCTCAGTTTTGTGCACAGAGTTCCTGGAGAATGTGTTAGAGGTGCAGGAGGAGGGAAACATTTTTACTATGCCTAAATATTACTCCTTATTGTTCTCATTAGATGGAAGACACCTCAAGATACGTATTTCCCTGATATACAACCAAATATGTGCGAAGCCACACGCTACGCAACACTTTGGAACTCAAAGATCCCAGCCAGAGTCACAGAGAACAAAATTTTTTGGGTGCTATTTGGCTCTACGCTTTTCCAAGCCAATCATTCAAATCTAAGATTATCGCCAACCTTGTATGAGAAGTATAAGTTGATTGGGGACTTCAAAGCTACATTTCACAATCTGCATATCCGTGTGAAGGGATTTTTGGAGGGTGTTTGGCATGAACTGTCGTACTTGGTCATGGAGGATGACTTGGTGCACATAACATCAAAGTGGTTGCCTGCTTGGTTAGATCCACTCACCACTAGGGGTGCCTCATCATCAGTTTTGAAGACTCTAACCAAGCCACACACCACCAAATATACGCAGCAGAAAGGCAAGGATGCAGAAGCCGAACCTTAGCTGACCACAAAAAAAGAAAAAATAGACTTGGAGAAGGAAGTAGAAAATGAAAGTGAAGGCACTAAGGGTCCTAAGACATAGGCTTCTAAGGGCACTAAGCACAGTTCTCAGGGTGTGGGTGGTTCACGCAAGAAAAGGAAGGGAACAAAATTTTCAGGAATAGAAGACCTCACCCTCACGGAGGACAACTTCACGGAGATTAAGAACACAGTCAAGTCATAAATGGAAGATATATGGACTGACATGGAAGCGCTGTATAAATATGTGCTCGAGGTCATATAGTCGGGTATTTATGAGCTCAAACTGCAAGAGAGCGTGATACAAGCAAGTTCGAAGCAAGCGAGCTAGCTACAAGCGAGTGTGACAACTTCCAACCTGAGGTAGACAAGTGCACAACCCATCAGCATGGTGTTGTCATCTCCCAGAGATAGTCGCCTTCTTTAGATCCATGCACCAACCATAATAGTGGTGCCACCTACTTTGTGTGTTTCCCTGAGAGCCTGCAAAGAGATTAGCATCGATCTGGCGGTGCTACCAGGAGGGAAGCTCCATGCGATCCACAACATGATATTGGATTAATTGCAATACCAGGAGGACTGTGCCTTCCACACTGTAAATGAGTCTCAACAACAAGCAACGGTGTTATATCAGAAGCAACAAACAACAAAAGAAGTCTGTCACGCAGCTGAGGATCGGTGCATTGCATTAGAGGAAATGATTGATCAAGTGTGTGGTGACCTGCCAGAAGTCACTGTCCCTACATCAGCCGCGCCAACAGTGACATTAGAGAGCTTAACTGTTGAGCTAAAGGCATCGTGCACAGAAATTCAGACCGCCCGAGCAGCGTTCGAGAAACAGATCGTTGAGCTACAAATGAAGCTCCAACCTGAAACGTCCTTGAAGATCAGAGTGTAGCACACAATAAATTTTAAGGCTACCGCAAACAGTGTAGCAGTTGTAGTGACAGAATATGGAATTTCATTAGATGATGCCATGGGCGTTTGGACAGTTGTTCAAAATGACCTGATGGTCCAGCAGCTGCGAAATTAGTTGTGCATTAAGGAAAAGTAGTTTATAGAAATTAGCATGGCGACACCCACTTTGGTAACAACGCAAAGGCTTGCCCGATTGCATGAATGCAAGGAAATGTAGACAAAAATCGACCTGCACCCGTTGATAATAGCTCTTGGAAACCAGGATGCAAACTTGGACTGAGGAAGCCCTGCAGCTCTCACGTAATCTTGATGGTGCCCTTAAAATCCTCCAGCAAACACAGCGAAGCACCAATTTGGCAGCTGAGGGGTCAACGACAAAAAAATTGGTTGATGAAGCACAGAGTGTTGTCGCGCAGAGCGTTGAAGTTATCTTACCACTCTCGAGCTCTATCGAAGCTCTGAAATCGAAGATGAAGGCAACCACCCCGCAATGACTCGGGACGAGTCACAAGATTGTGTTGGGGACCTGTTGGAGTAGGGTCCCCTGGGGCGCATTTTTGGGTTAGTTTGGTATATTTTTTGTTGTAGGGGATTTAGGGTGGGTCAAAGTCCCTTAATCATTGTAATTGGTTTAAAGGGAAAAGCATGAGTCTCAAACTATGGTTTGAGATCATTGTATGTGCACGTATAGATAGTATAAATATGTAAGTATTAAGTCAGGAAAAGAGATATAATCTGATATTTTTGTAATGGTTGTTGGTTAACGTTTGATCTAGCTCTGGGTTTTTGGGTAGAAAGGCTCTTGTTGGCTGTGTGCGCGGAGACCTGTCCCGGTTGTGTGCAGACCCTGTTGGTTGTTTGTGTGGAGACCTAAGTCCTGGATGTGTGCGGACCCTGCTGGTTGTGTCGCAGAAGGATTTTATGTACTAAATTGAAATATCTCTTAATAAAGAAGACAGTTTTTTTGAACCCGAACTCTTATGCGATTGTTGTATTTATTATATGTTATTTTCTTTAAGATTTGAATCTGTTATATGTTGATTATTTACTTTTGTTAATGGTTAATTTCTTCTGTGCGTGAATATCAGTTGATGTTGTATGAATAGATCTGATTGAAGTATACTTAATTACTTTGCGCAAATATACTGAGTTATTCTATGATAATATTCGGAAGGGTTGGATATATTTACTTTGTATGCGTGAATCTATTATATTATCTACACTAAGTTTGATTAGGGCCACTACATCAAAAAATTCCTCAAGATGCGGAAACTTGGTTCCAGCACCCCCCCCCATACTGCTTCAGGTGAGACTTTGATCTGCGCAAGAAGATCACTGCCGAAAGGGCCAGTAGTTGGAGGGTTTTGTTTGTTGCGTGATAACTCTGAACCTAGGTAAAGACCCCTCAAGCCAACAATCCCATTTCTAGCTGTGACATTGGAATTTTATCAAGATCTACCAACTTGTAAGCCCCTTTTTCTAGGACATGTTTGAAAATGTATGGGCCTAACCACATAGGCTGGAAATTTACTGGGCCTAACTTATCGGCCCCCTGGTCATATAAGCGTACCAAATCTCCTTCCGAGAAGACTCTGGGCTTGGCACTTTTTTCATATTGATCTTTTATGCATATTTTATGGCCTTTGTTGGCCAAAGATGCATCGTGTCGGGTCTCATCCAATCGATTCAATTGTAAAAGACACTCCTCTTATGTGGAGGTAGCAAGGAAAAGTCTGATAGCCAGTTTTAGTGATGAAATTTTTCACTCATGGGAACGATCGCTTCCATACCGTAAACCAACTTAAAGGTGTGAATCTGGTAGCAGTCCTTAATGAGGTTTAGTATGCCAAAAAGGAAGCATAGAGAAGTAAGTTCTAGTCTGATTTATGGACCCCTATCATGCATGAAGCATAGTCTTAAGAAATTTGTTGATAGCTTCAACTTGTTCGTTATCTTGAGGATAATAGGGAGTATAATTTTCATGTGAAAGTCCCAATTTGGAAGCTAATTTGGTCATCATATGATTATGAAAATGCTTCAACTTGTTCGTTAGCCTGAGGATAATAGGGGGTGGAATTTTCATGTGAAAGTCCCAAGTTGGTAGCTAATTTGGTCATCATATGATTATGAAAATGCTTCCAGTGATCTGTAACTATCACTTGAAAAACACCAAACCTAGCAATCAGGTGGTTAAAGAAAAATGATGCAGTCTTTTTTCCGGAATTATTGAATGTAGGCATTTCTTCGGCCTACTTATTAAAGTAGTCAACAACGAAAATGATATAACCATGCCCCCTGACCGAATGAGGGTTACATGTCATAAATTCAATACCCCATTTTGAAAAGAGACCAACAACAATAATGGGATGCAATGGAGAATTTGGAGCATGGACTTTACGATCATATATATGCAAAGCATGACACTTATAGGATACAGTCAGGGAAAATGGTAGGCCAAAAGTAACCAGTGCGTAAGATCTTTTGCATGGTAGCGTAACCAGATAAATGTCAGCCACATGCTCCTGAATGGAAATATTTTAGAACTTTCTCGACCTCCTCAAGGGTGAGACACCTTCGTAAAATCATATAGATACCACAATGGTAAAGGGTGTCACCGATAATCAGATAATTTTTGGATTAGTATCAGATACATCGCTTCTCAGAGATAAATGAGGAAATTTCCATGCCATGGTTCAGATGACGATATCAAAAATAATGACTCATCAAGGATGGAATCTTCAGGTGTAGATTTAACATCAAGGGAAGGAATATCGCACATTAGTTCGACGAAAACTAGGGATTTATTTTACTTGGATTTGATGAATTCCAGGTCAAACTCTTGGAGAATAACTATCCATTTTGAGTACTTTTCCCCCAACAATTGATGTCACAGTATATATGTCATAGGGTTGCAATCTGAAATGACTGCAGTTTTTCGAAGCAATATGTAATGGAAAAATATTTGGATGGCTTAAACAGGTGCTAAAGCCAACTTTTCGACATGATTATACCAGATCTCGATATCGTTGAGGTTCCGACTCAGATAATGAATGGGATGTTCAATCCCAAGGTCGTCTTCTTGGACCAACACCATATCTATAGTAGAGATGGTGGCAACGAAATACATGAAATAGTCGCGATGATAGTCAAGGGGACATAAGAGATATGCCAGAACCAATACATATTTCAAGGCATCAAACGCTTTCTATGCAGTGCCATCCAAATGGAAGGGAATCCCTTTCTTTAGTAAGTGAGTAAATACTTTTGTCAGCTTAGCATAATTAGGGATGAATCTCCTCAAGAAGTTAGCTTTCCCTTGGAATATTTGTAACTCAAGTAAGGAAGAGGGCATAGGAAAATAAACAATTTCCTAGAATTTGAGAGGATAAATATGAATTCCTTGTTTGGAGATAAATAAAAAACAAGGTGTTGGCCATAACCAATAGAGAACACACATTTGTGCAGGTTAAGTCAAATTTTATAGTGCCTATAATGGAGAAAAATGTCCCGTAAATGCAGAAGGTGATCAGTCTGATGCTTAGAATGATCAGGGAGATAATCCAAATAGGGTTGCATGATATGCTTAATATCATAAAAATCATAATCCATTGCACGTTGAAATGTGTCCCCTATGTTCTTGAGATCGAATGGGAGCTTTTTATAATCAAAATTACCCCAGGGACAGATAAATGCAGTCTTAGGTTGGTCTTATTGGATAATGTTGATTTGATTGTTACCTGAGAATCCATCCATAAATGAATATATCTCGCAACTAGCACAATCATCAATAATCTATTCAATAAATGGGTCGGGTAATTGTCTTTTGGACAAGCTCGATTAACATCTCGATAATCGACACATACTTGAATCATGCCCTGTTTCTTCATGACAAGAACAACGTTTGAAACCTAATAGGTTAAAGGAATGGGGTATATGAAACCATCCTGAAGAAGCTTTTCAACTTTATCTTTTATCCTGGCAGCCTTCTTAGGATGGACCAGATGTAGGCATTGCCAGACAAGTTTGGCATCAGGATACATCTTAATTTTATGCAACACTATGTTTGGTTCGATACTTGGTATTTCTTCATACGTCCAAGAAAAGACATCTCTAAACTCACGAAAAAGGGCTCGATAAATCTCAACTTTATATGAAGAACAAGATGCTCTGATGTAAATATTTTTTATTATTCCTGTTTTGATCGAAATATCGAGAGGAATGATTTCTTCGATATTTGAGAGGTTATTTTTAAAGTATATCTCATGAATGGAAATGGAATTCGTAGAGGGTTCGATAAAATTAGGTAGATACACATTACTAATATTATCTTTAATGGAATCAGGTAAGGAGGAACAATGATGATGCTTGTCCCACGACGCGTCTTCTAACATCATTATCTTCATGATGGTTTCATTAGTTGAGAATATATGTGAGAAAGGATCAGAGGATGTGTTATAATCCAGTGATCGATATACTGAATTGATCGAAGAAAAAGTATGGGTCACATAAGCCAAGTATATGGCTTCGTAATCTTTCTCAACGAGGCTTAGAAAATTTTGGATGTCATTTTCACCCAGTACAATCCATGGATTAGCTCGATCGTAGAGGATGATATCATATTGATATAAGAAACTTAAGGTGAGGAATTGGAAGGGGGAATGGGAGGTGGGGGGAGTGAAAAAGTCCCCATAAGTGATGAATACATCAATAATCCAACTCCAACATGTTGATACGAATGTATGGCTTCCCCTACAAGAGGGACACTTCTAGTAAGATTGGAATCATAGGAAAAGAAGTTCATTTGATCTATGGCTACGATCTCTCCTTTATGAGGAAAGGCGATCATCCAGAAGTAAGTTAAAACGACGGAAGCCATAGCATAAACCCACATACGTCCTAGTAGAATATTATAATCAAGTGGTCTATCAATAACTTCTATCTCGACAGAGATGTTTTTTCCCCCAATTTCCACTTGGAGGGAATTAAAAATCCCACAAAGTTTATATGTCCTTCCATAAAAGGATTTTAATGTGGTGGTTGATTGATTCATTTGAGGTGAACCAAACACCTTCCAACAAGACATGGACATGATGCAGGTCGAGGCTCCCTCGTCCACAATAGAACGATCAATGTTTTTACCATGGAAAGTGATTTGAATCATAAAAGCTAACTGAGTTGGAAGCCGAGGAGTATATTTTTCATGGGATAAAACCACTAGTTTGGAATCTTATGGGTCCATACATCTAATTACTTACAACAAGGCCTTATTTTGGGCATGGCAGTTTTGCAACACCTCAAGAGTTGACATAGCTTATGGAGACTGAGCCAAGTCTTCAACTACGTTGTAATTTTGGGCAACTCTTGAACAAGGGTTGTAAGTAGACTTATCGATAACACCCTTCAGAGGCTTGATAGTTAATTCTGGAGGTGGAATAGAATAATATGAGGTCGGTGTTGAACTGATAGATTGATTAGTATCCTGACAATTCAGTGGATTCGCATTACCATAGTATTTATTCCGAGTGGCCACCAAAACATCAGATTTCATCTTTGAGGAGGAAAGCATCAAAATTTTGTTAGAGGAATAGGGGTCTCGGGAAACCATATGAGGCTCCTAATTGGAAAACGGGTCGGTCAACGCGGCAGGAGAAGTGGATGATTTAATAAATTGATTCACTTCAGCACGATGTGGACAATCACGTGTAAAGTGATACTTGTTGCAAATCAAGCATGGGTATCGAGGCTTTCGTTTCTCATCGGAAGATGAATTTGTTTGTTTATCCTGTAGTGAGGACTCTTTCTTTTTCTTACCTTTACCTTTCTTCTTGCTTCCAAGTTTTTGTTGAGACTTTCCTTTATCAGATGAAATGGCATTTATCTTGAAAGTAGAAGTTGCAAGGGGATGGGAATGGGGGTTTTGGACAGGGGAAACGAGAGCGGTGAGAGAAATAATAGATGGTTCACTCACCAACTACGACCTGGAAGAACCAATAATGCCATCAGTAGCATGATATTATTTTCCAGGAAGGAGAGGAACAATATTTTAAGGTCGCGGAGAATTTGGTATCTTATCATAGAGCGTGCCTAATTGGGTATAAACCATATATAAATATTGAGTACAAGAATTGACTTGCTCTTTGGTCATGGCTCCACCTCTGGCCAAATCTTATGTTATAGGAGCTAACAAATATTTGACAAACCATTCCGCCAAAAATTGATCGGGAACAAAAGTCTTGACCAACCGACAATGATGCCTCCACTCATGAATGTGATCTGAAATGTGAGTGGAATCTGATTGTTTGAATTTATTCAATAATTTTATTCCATTTTCGTATCAGATGGGAAACTATAAATGTGTGAGGAAGGTGGTGGCTAAAGTGTTGAAATCGTGAAACGACATTCTAGGTAACTCAATATACCATTTAGCCACGGTACCTGTAAGCGTTTGATGGAAAAGACAAAGTCAAATGGAATCATCATTAGGGGAGTTGGATGGACACCACAGATGATACGCCATGACATGCGTCGATGGATCTTATCCAAGATTCACATTGAATTTTGGAATATCATAAGGCAACTTGGTGGGAATAATCGGCCACCATGGAAAATGAGAGATGGGGTTGTTATTAAGTCGAGTTAGCCACAAAAGGAAACTGTGGATTAAATTCCAAAGGAGGGTGTCCTGGGTAAGAAGGAATAGCCTGAGAAAGGAGGTTTATAATAATAAGGAACCTGGTTACCAGGATATGTAGGATGTTGATAACTAGCATACAAGTGAGTTTGTTGCTAGTCCCAGGATCATGATAAATTTTTTGGAATGGTTGGGTCTAGATTTGATGGCCTTGAAAAGGCATGTGATGTGGTCCATATTGTTTCCTGATAGAGATTTGTATTTCCCCCTATTATGGTGGGTTTGGTTGATACTGTGCCAAATTTTTAAGAATTTGACCAACCGAAACTTGAGGAGCACTTTGCGCAAGCAATTGATAAGATGAGGCACCTTGTATATTTTGACTAAGTGGTACCTGGGAAGAACCATATACCATTGTAATAGGCTGTAAAGGTTGTTTCACTTGTTTTTGAGCATTTTGAGGTGTTGATGGATAGATAAGAATTTGTGATGAGGATGGTGCAAGTTGAGGATTTAGCAATCGATCCCAAAATGAACCAGGTTTAACGGGTGAAGTAGGTTTCTAAACACTGGCAACCATTCCAGGATAAGGTGGATTATAATGAGGTGGATTTCCATATTAAGGAATACCAACAACACGTTTCCCCCCTGCATAAGGAGGAGAGGATAATGGAGGAAACTACAATCCAGATGAATGGTACCCAACATAAGGAGAGTTGGATTGTTGAGGGTAGCTTTTTCCATTGATATAAGGACCAGCATGTTGCTCTATCGTAGGTGTAGTTGGATGAAGAGGAGAAAATTGTGTGGCATTCATAAGAGAAGTAACATACATTATTCTCGAATTAGATGAAATGGGAGATGTCCAAGGACTGGAAGCTGCACCAGAAAAGGCACCAGATAATGATTGATAACCAGGTGGGACAGATAAGACACCATACAAATGAGTTTCTCATGATGTCGTGAAAAAATATGAGGAAGCGACACTTTATGTCTCAACCATAGTGGTGTACACGGGTTGGGAGTTTGAATCAGCTTGAGACATGGTTGACAATCCGAATGAATATTGCCGCAAGATATCTGAGGATAAGACCAGAGAATCGAGTAAAGGAGATTGTGTCAAAGTTTGAAGAGGTGGAAAAGGCTCGATTTGATAAAAATGAATTCCTTCCCAATGAATAGGAGAGGAAGGACGAGGATCTTCTTGAGGGATATCTTCAATACTCAAAATCTCGTATGGAATAGGTTAGCCATCGGGCCCAAGATAAATTGGTTTTTTCTGAGACAAAGGAAGAGAAGAGGAAGGTCCCACTGAATCAGACGAGCATGATTGAGGTTCCTCAGGTTCAATTACCTTAGAAAACAAAGTGTTTGACTCAGGAAGGTTAGGTTCAATGTCCTCAGGTAATAAAGTTTCAGGTAGTTATGTTTCAATTATGTCAGTGTCACCAACAGGAATGGATCTAGGGTTTGGAACTCAAGGGAATAGATGATTATGGCTTATCTGTATCAAAAGGAGGGCCAAAAATAGTGCATGAAAGTCCTGATTCGGTAGTTTGTGTTTTCTTATGTTTTTTGCGTCGGTTAGGAGTAGCCTCTAGAGGAAAACGAGTCTTATTTTCATTATATGCAAACGACGAGGAAAGGTATTTTTTTCTTCCACGTTGGATAATAAATTGTATTAACAAAAAAATAAATAAATCAAAAAAGAGGGTCATCTAGGCATAAGGGATTACCAAGAAACCATGAACTGCAATATACACCTTGGAGAACCAAGGACTTAATGTACGACAAAAAATATTCCTGAATGTTGCGTTCGGTGTATCATGGTATACAAGGTGACATACTCGGTTACCTATGGATGGATAGAAACCTATTGGGGACTCCCAAAATATACTCGATGGTATGTGGGAGTGTAGTCCGTAATACTGATGTCTAATGTGTAACCGTTCGATGAGAGCGTTCCAATATAATTTCCATGCATGGAGAACCATCCGATATACTTAAAGGTATGTGGAGAATGATCCTATACACTTACGTACATGGAACGGGATTTCACCCTCGAAATGCAACACTTGAAAACACTGACAACTCCTACGTTTAGCGACATCGGAACACATCTCTAGCCTAGACCTCTAAATGTTTATGTTAATGTTACAAATGCTCCTTAGGTTGATTCAATAAATTTTACTGTTTATCTTTGATTAAGTTACAGTTTTTGGGTTCACCACAAATTTCACCTGAATACCCTAAAATAAAAAACTAGCAAGACAAAACAGGAATCTTTTCTCTTTCAATGAAACTATAGATAAGGAAGGGAAGAAACAATCAAGGTGTGGCATAGAATATGTAGCAAAAAAGGTGCAAGATATAATTTATCTTTCGATGCAATTGTTCCTAATATAATGCATATGCAAACCCCAAAATGCCAAATGTAAAAATTTTCTTTTCACCACACTTAATTTTCAAAATGAAGAAAACTAAGATGAAAATTTTCAATTATTGATTCAATTACACATTTCAGAATGAGGACTCAAACAACAATTCATCCAAGCAATCATCAATCAAGCAAAACAAGTTTGCAAGCGACCAAACGATAAGAAAAAAGAAAAATTGAAACCAATTCTTATCAAAGGCAAACAAACACAAGTGAAAATTGAATGAGGGTTTTAGAGAGACCACAATACACTCAAGACTCAAGGAATCTCAGTTGGAAGTAGGCTGATGAAAGGGGGGCTAAAAAAGCCAAGGCAAAACTTGTGAAAAAATAGGGACCAACATTGGTGCAGAGAGGGCACCAATGCTTTGCAACATTGGGATATATTGGGCCCGGGTGAGGTGAAACGCTCTATCGGAGGCACTAGGGGAGCGTTGGGCCTAGGAAAGAGGATTTTGGCATAAAAATTAAAAAAGAGGTTGAATGAAGCCACTTCCTAGGTTTGTTCTTGGTTGGATGATGCAACAAAGGTCTATCAAGGAGGTAATCAAACACAAAGGACAAGGAAAATCACCAAGGGAATACTCTTCTCCCCAGAAGAGTCGCCAATTTTTTATACGAGATTTACGATTGCGGACAAAGATATCTCCCCTAGGTTTGGTGTTCAACCTAGAACAACAGAGAGATCAGGAACTCAATGCTTTTCCTTAAAATAAATAGATGATAGAGTGAGGTCTGCCTGGAATCTACCGCACACTTCGCTCCTTCTTTAGCTTGGAAGCTCCAATATCCAAAATTAGATCATGCACAATCATATAACACAAGCCAAGAAACTACAAGATGTATGCAGTGCCATCTAAATACTCTATTCAATATATCAACATGGTATTAAAATAAGTGAAACAGCAACATTACATATTGGAAAACAGAGAATTACTTACATTAATATAAATGGAAGGATATTACAACCATAAGTGACAGTTGATCTTGTAGAAGAGCTCCTCCAAGTTGTTGACTCATCCTTTCCTTGTCATAATATTAAACTCCAGTTACCCTATGTATGAGATGATAACTACTTACTGCAGAAACATAAGGACAAAATTACTCTCCAAATCCAACCATTACCTCTTGCATATGAGAGGGTAAATATATAGGAGATAGGGGTAAGTTGGGAGTTCTTATCCAATTATCATTTTAAGGTTTTAGATCCACCTTTCGTGGAGGGATAGGATCAAAGGATAAGTGGAGAAAACTCCAAAGTATGGTAGGATAGGATCCGAATGTCAATCCAAGGTAATTAGTTGAAACAAATTCTAGAAACTCCTAGAAGGTGAAGCTTTAGGAATCCCGATCATTCTCTCGAAATTATAGAACCAACATGGGTGCAAAGGTGGCAAACCTGTTGGTGACCAACATTGGCCATAGTGGAGAAACTTGTAGGTGCTCCACAATAGGCTTGCAGCGTTGGTCCTCAAACTGACTCAAATAGGGCAGTTTAGGGTTGAAATTATGAGGGATGAAAGGTACATGCTTACGGCTTTGTGAAAGATGATGGCAAGGGGAATAGGATGTTGATTGATCCTATTATGAGGCTCACTTTGATTGGATGTGACAAAATGGCTATAACAAGGAGATGGAGTTCTTTCATGTGCTTAAAGAACATAACTAGCAAGCTAACATATTGGCTAATAGTGCAAGCAAGCTAGAGTGAATTCTCCTTGACACAAAATTGGATTATCAAGGTTCCCAATTTCATAACCATTTGATAATGAAGAGTTTAAATGGTAAAAGATGGGATATTATCAAGGTTCCCTCTAAACACAAGGTAGATTGATGGTTCAAGGCTTTATTCATTCATGATGAACACATGGCACCTCAATCCCAAAGCATAGTTTCCTTAAAGACAAAACAAGATTATCAAGGTTCCAAATTTCACAATCATTTGATAATAAATGGTTTAAATGGTAAGAAATCAGTATTATGTTAATCATGCCCTCTTAAGAAAAGGTAGATGTTTAATGATTTATTCATGCATGAAAAACACAGAGCACCTCAATCCCTTCATCAAGATACATTAATCTCAATAATTATGTGTTTGTGTCAAAGTCCACCTCCATATGTAGCATTCAAAATCCACCACTCCATCTCATTATTATTAATGTAGGTGGGATTAGTATGGTTTGGTGTGAGGTGAATTGATGTTTATTGCATATAAGAGGTTCATCAATTAGGTGCATTTGGGAAATTTTCACGGCATAGAGTTTCTTTTGTTTCCACTAAAGAAGAATTTTGTTAGTTAGTCCATGTCTTTGATTAAATCTAGTCAACCAATTTGAAGGAGAATATATTTGGAATTGGATGATCCATTGGTTCAAGGGTGTGCAATGTCAATGGGGTTAGTATAGTTGAAGGAATTCAACTCCTAAATCGATTTTTCTGGGATTACATTTGTGGGAAAGGTGGTCATCAAAATACTTTATTTCATATAATAGGTGAGATGGAGTCATTCCTAATTTACAACTAGTGTTATCAATGACATTGGTTGGTAAGTGTACTTCACTCTATTTATGGTCATGTATTAGGTTTGAAATTGATTACCTATGTAGTTAAGAGTGGAAGGGGTAACCCTAGATAATTTCAAAGTATGAGCTTGGAAATGCCAATGTTACATTGACAAACAAGTCATCATGCATTTTGTAAGTTGGTAGAATTTTGATGAGTTTGCATATGTCAAGAAGTGTATATAAGAAGAATAAGATGGAAATTTCCTTTGTTGCAAACTAAGTGCAAACCTAAGAAACAAATAGAAATGGTGAAATTACTTTATCCATGGAAACCCCATAACAGCAAAGACAACAAATTGTTGAGTTACAAGTTGAGTGTCCCCTCAAGAAAGCGGTTGCTAATATGGCCAACATGCATGTTGTGGCATTCTTCATCACTCAATTACCTATAGGCTCTTTAGGCATCAAAGAGGATGAGACGGTCCAATAATAGCAAACTAATGTGGAGATGGAGCTTGTGGAGAAAATTTAGTCACCATTAAACTAAGGTTGAGCTAAAGTAGCATGATGTAAATGGATAATCAACAATTATATATATATATGAATAGTAGAATTCAAGGGCTTATTTTTGAGAAAATCATATGTACATAAATTACCATACTCATGTTAACTAGGATAAACTAATTTCAATGAAAATTTATTTTTAGTCAAAGTTCATGAAAAAAATTTCAACTTAAGGTGGATGAGGATGTGTTTTTTTTTAATTTTTTAATTGATGGTCTAGAATGATTCTCGAGGGAATATGTTCATCATATGTTTATTCTGAAGGCTTATCAACGCTATAGTGTGTTACAGAGTTTGTTAGATTGCATTGACTTTTAATAAATTTAAAAAATTAGATTCATGCCACATGGCTCCCACCCATACTTAATTTTAGAAAAACTACCTCATATCTTGGTTGTAAAAGATAGAAACTCTTCAACACTTTTGTTTTTTATCATGACTTGGGATTCTAAGGGCTAAGTAAAATAAAAGTTAATAATAATATTTTTGTTGCACTAGTAAATAATAATATTTTTATTGTAATAGTTATTTTTGTTATATATTTATCAATGGTAGATATAAATGAAGTCTTGGCCTATATCAACCAAATTAATATTTTTAATGTGGTTGTGCTAGTATATGTATTTGTAAAGTGAATATCATAGTTGTAATACTTTGTAAAGCAAACCTACTATTTTTACTCAAAAAACAAAATTGTGTGTACAAGGATAAAAGAAAAAAATATCATATTATAAATTATAAAGAAATATTTTTTTATTAGGAATTTGGTTCCTGTGATCCATAAAATGTATATAAAATTTTTAGGTGATCATCACATCAAAAAATATATTACCATGCTTTTCGAATCAACCAGTGTGATTTATTTATTTTTCGAATCAACCAGTGTGATTTATTTATTTTTTATTTGATTTTACATATAATATTATCATAAAAAAAAAATTTATATATAATTTTATATTATTTAAAATATATATATATAAATGTTAGGTACCATGTAATGAAATATATTTATTATTTTCTTATATTTAATCGTGGTTTTTATAATTTTTATTATTTTAATTAAAAATTTTATTGCGATAATTATCTTAAATTAGTCAAACGCAAAAGAAATAAGAGTATAATTGTGTTAGGATGAGCATTGATATAAAGTAATTTTTCCATTATTTTGAGTATAATTCAAAGTAGGATGATGTTTGCTTTAAAATATTAGTGTGTTTTCATTAAATTATTAATATTAAAAAATTATTATGATTATTTTTTTATTATGTTTTATGAATATTTAGACTTATAAATAATGTTAAGATATTTATAGTTAATTATATTTTAAAAAATGTTGTTAACATATTTATATTTAATAATATTTTTATGTAAATATTATAGGTATAATATTTTTTTTTGTAAATTTGGTATTTATTATATATATATATATATATATATATATATATATATATATATATATATATATATATATATATTATTTAGGTTTGACTTGTGGTTTGAGGAGTAGTTATTCGAAATATCTAATTTGAGGCATATAATCTATTAAAGTTATATGAGGATAGCACCCGGTATGTGTCACACCAGTCCTAAGTCGACTTGATTTTTAGCATGTCTCCTCCCCCTAGTACAAGGTACAACCACCGCCTTGAGGTTTGATCGTGGTTGAGGATGGGCCTAGTTTGCAAGGGGGTGCAGGATCAAACCTTACGGGGGTGGTTGTTCCCTATGCTAGGGGGGAGACATGCTAAAATTCCAGTCAGCTTAGGGCTGGTGTGGCACAGGCAGGGTGGGTGAATTTTATGGATTCGATGCCCCTAGGTAGTGGCTCCTCAAGCTGTAGGTCAAGCCTAGAGAATCACAGACAACTTGACAAATAAAAAAATTGTTTTTTATTTGTTTGAAAGAGTTACATCTAATGATCCGAAGTGAGGAATTTTTCATTATTAATCAAAATTTAATTTCAATGTGGTAGATGAGGATTTTAACTTAAAGCTTGTATTAAATAGTTTTGTTACCAATAAATAAATCAAAACCCAACAATAATTAGTAAATAATTTAATAACCAATGTACACATAAATAAATCAAAATCTAACATCTACTAACTTTATCTCTATATCATCAATAATTAGTAAATGATTTAATAACCAATGTAGGCATAAATAAATCAAAATCTAACATTTACTAACTCTATCTATATATAAAATTATACTTACCCAAGTTGTAGACTTTTTGGAAGTTTTTTTGGTTTTTCAGAGTGTTGAATCTATATATACAATAAAAAAAACCAATTTAAATAACACAAATCAATATTTCACCTCAATTTTTTCCGCCATATTTCGCCACAAAAAAATCACACTAAAAACAACTCCATATCTAAATATCATTATTTATATAATATAATTTATAATTTATAAAATAATAAATATATTTATAATTTATAAAATAATAAAATATATTTATAATTTATATTTTATTAATATACAAAATGTAAACATTGCTCATTTAATTTATAATACACAATTTTGTAAAAAAAAAACCAAATTAACAACCATATATATCTAATCATTTATTCCATAATCATCCCATAGCTATAGACACGCATAATTACATTTCTATGCATAGTTACATCAATTTCATATACAGAACCTTCGTACAGGGAAGATAAATGGCAGTTTAAAAATAGGTTGGAAGGGCTTCCAGTAACTTTTTATTTTTAAATTCAGGCACAACCTGTAATAGTCACGCTTGCCCAGATTGAGGATGTATTTCTCAGAATACATAAATCATGAATCTGGATATCTCTGAAACAATAAAAAGAAGTTTTACATAACTACCCAGATCGCTAAAGGAAAGCTGATAATTATGATGCTACCAGTTCTTTGATTGGTAATTAGCTGAGAAGCCTCCCATGAACCCTTTATCCCTTTATGGCAATGGATGCCAGCCAATGCTGATTGCTAATTTAAGGATCTAAGTTGCAAACTTGTTAAAGCTTACAAATGCTTATCATCTGATTGATTTTTCCCCTGTGCCATGATTGGATTAGTAGTTTGGATGGGCCCTGAAATATGCAAGCAAGCCTACCAGTGGTGCATTGATGTATGTGGTGGGTTCGGATTGCACGAAGAGTGCTCGACTGTCTTGATATTGGTCGTTTATATCTGGCCCTCCAACTACTGCCCCCACCAGAAGATTTGGATTGGGACTGCTGTCAGCAAATAAGCTGGAGCCACCATGACATGATATATGATAAGGATAGCTTGTCACTGAGGGTAAAGATGAACCTCGGTGATGAATGTATTGAGGGAAGCGTAAACCATATCCCACCATATATGAAAGGCTCAGAGGATTATCTCCAAGTATGTAGTCCACCTGCATCCACAACCAGTTATAGTATCAGTAAGGATTTTTTTTGGGAAAATATCTTTATTCTAGGAATATATATGTTTTGATCTTTGAGGGGCTATTCATTTTCATTAATTGAAGTTCTCATTGTCACTTGCAGAAATTAAATTTGGGTGAGAAGTATTTCAATCATTCTTCCTAATTACACTCTGGAGGAATCCAATTGATTTCAGCATATTTTTATGTTTATATTGATGGAAAGTTTGTTTTTATCAATTGTAAACCGAGTTGTCTTTAATGTGACTCTTTGAAAAGTTTTCAGATTTATTTTTCTATCTAAAATCCAGCTGGAATTCATTGAAATCACAAGTTTGATGAGTAAACTCTGCACAATCTAAATGCCCTAGGGGTTTTTCAGAGTGCTGACTCCATATATGCAGTCAAAAAACCAGTTTAAATAACACAAATCAAAATTTCACTTCAAAATTTTCAAACTTATTCCTGCCACAAAATCCACCTAAAACTCCAAAAAGTAGCATTAAAGACAACTCCTAAATAAATTAGCTCATGGATGAAATTTGACCTG
Organism: Pinus albicaulis; assembly: GCA_034641835.2. Taxonomy (NCBI): domain Eukaryota; kingdom Viridiplantae; phylum Streptophyta; class Pinopsida; order Pinales; family Pinaceae; genus Pinus; species Pinus albicaulis. The sequence goes on from CM076584.1 coordinate 1,274,272,364, forward strand.
TAAATTGCCAATCATTTGATGATTTGCTGGTCACATACAACCAAAAATTTTCTCTACCCATCCTCATTATTAGTTAAAATAATCAAAATTGTCACTAGAATTGCAGAAGCCATCAAATTTGATGGATGTTTTAGATTTGAAATTCCTACCCTAAATTAGCTATATCTAATAGGTATAGAACAAAATTAACAATTGACTTTATTCCATACCAGTTAAATATCGAAATCTGACACTACAGTTGCAGAAACAATCAAATTTGATAAGTGTTTTGGATTTGAAATTCCTACTCTAAATTCATTATATTAAAGCAAAATAAAATATTAACTTTATTTCATAACAGTTAAATATCTCAATAAATTGAAAAATATTTTTTTATAAAATCCTGAACAAAAAACTATAACTCTTAATTTAATTTAAAAAGATTAACAAAACTCATGAAAACCCAATGATATTTAATATGCTACTCAATCAAACTAACTCTACCCAAAGAACCATGAATTTTAAAAACATCACTTATTGAAGTAACCCTTTCAACGCCTTAGCACCGCCCAGTTCAACTAAACCCTTGCCCCTTTTACTAATACTGAGAATTACCAGACATACATTAAAGTTTGGTCCAATATTTGGGTATGAAATTTTCATTTCCATGGACAGTACCTGGCGCTTGGCAGCTGATTTGAGGCGATCAGGAGTAACTGTTACTGATCCACATTGAACAATTTGTGAAGTATGGCTCAAATAATTAGCATAGGCTAAAAGTAGAAACGATGCGGCTGTAACACGCTGCATGTCGCTATTTCCTTCCTTGTACATAAGTCCACCTGTTGAAGAGTACTGATACATGAGTAACTTCACTTCTTTAACCAAACACATTGGCAATAACCCAAAAAAATTATTTTAAGATATAAGGCAGGCTAATTATACCAACTGGATTTTCAAAATATTTTAAAATCTATAAAAATAGTCTTGTCATCAACATAAAAATGGCCTATTAATATCAACCTGGAGTGTATTGATGTAGGGAAGTAGGTGATTCTGGCAATACAGAGCAGATGAAGTCATCAGCATACCCTTTGTAGTTTTGCAGACTTGTCACATTGGCCATCAAAGCTTTCTGCATAAAATGATTCAGTTTTTCCAATTTTTCAGGGGAAGAGATTCACAAATGAACAATAACATAAGGATGGAGCTAGATGATCGTTGGTTATGTACTCTGCAGAGATAGAAGATATATTGAAGAAAAGTTTGATGTGTTGAATTTACCTTGGCTAGCAAAACATTTATTCCTGCATGCTTGTTGTCCCACCCAAATTCATACAAGGTTTGGTCTGCTCCAAATGACAAGCCATTAGCTATAATGTATTGAAGATATGCTCTATTCCGTGTTGCCTTGTGCAACCATGTAGCACCCCATAGCAATTCATCCTGTAAACCAGGTGGCATATATGTTAGTCTTCATAAGGGAAAGGTTTGGTCTGATATTTCAAAATTCAGCTGATAAGAATAAGTATATTGGGTTCAATATTTAATGAACTGATTTTTTTTTAATTTTCTTATCAATTTCTAAATTTCCAAAAGTCACCTTGTTGTACTACCAATCAACTTTTATTTATAGATAAGATGAACAAAGATTTTTCCACAGCCAAATCTATCAGCAAAAGAGATCTATAAAGAAAATGAGTAAATAAGATATAAAAATGTTTTTTTAATGACCAAATCTAGATATAAAAATGTTTTTTTTTAGGCCAAATCCCTTAACAAAAAAGATATGCAGATGAAAGGAAAACATATAAATGATTTTTTTAAGGCCAGACCTCTGATGAAAAGAGAAATGCAATTGAAACTTTTATATCGTTAATGCTTAAAAATAAATCAAGTTCACAGTTAAGAGTAATCTCAGTTATACATTAATTTATGATGTCAAAACACGGACCAATGCAACTAGGCCGCCTAATTTTATTTACAAATAGATACCCCATTGCAAGCCTATTTTATAGATTGTGCAGAGACTTGACTGAAATCAGAATATATGATGCAAAATTAACTGGTATCCATTATAGTCGCAGTAGAAAAGGGACACAGCTGGTTTAACTGAAATCATAATATATAATGCAAAATTACCTGGTATCCATTATAGTCGCAGTAGAAAGGACACACAGCTGGTTTCACGCTGGCGTCATCACTGTATGATCCCCTGTATTTGTCTGCAAACTCGAACAACTGTTGCAGACATTATAAGAAGGGAAGTTACTTCCAAGAAGTAGCTCAAAAAATCAGAAAAGAAGAACACCGGATTTCATATTTATTTTGGGGAAAAAAATCCTTCAGCTTTGAACATTGATCTCACCCGAACTGCAGTTTGGAGAAGCTGCTGGGAATACTGGAAATCTGATGCTCTGAACACAATGGACGCAGCAGCCAATGCTGCAGCTGTTTCAGCGGCAACTTCTGTGCCAGGATTGTCTTTGGTAATCTTGTAAACTGTTCTGGGCGTGTCCATGTCTTCTGGTCTCTCCCAGCAATCGTGATCTGAATAGGGTTCACCGACCTGCCATACACAATCTCATGAAATGAGCCGGAGGTTTTGGAGATTTTCTAGTAGTAGTAGTAAAGAAGTTATATAGTTGTTTCTGGAAGAGCTTGATTCATCTTAAATAAACAGGTTGGATGGTATCAACAAATAGCAAAACCCAATAATCAGATTATATAGTTGTTTCTAGAAGAGCTTGATTCATCTTAAATAAACAGGTTGGATGGTATCAACAAATAGCAAAATCCAATAATCAAGGTCCATCACTTGTCAAGCTGACCACTCATCAGGTCCATCGTTTTCGGGTTAATGATGTCCAACTCAACAAGAAGGGGATCTATTCCGGAGTAGTATTGCCTACTATTTGACCTTTATCACAATGGGTTGAACATGTCTCTCTATGCCCCCAAACACTAGCTATTAATTGAGAAATTGGTTATGCATGTTAATCATTACAAATAGATCAAGATATCTCAAGCGGGAATTATTTGGTGATAAAATGTACTTTAAGGAACTCCTTGCCATGTCCTTATTTCAAACCTCTAATTAGCCCTATGCCCTGTATGAGAGCCATATTGGTATACCTGTTAAAATCGATCCTAGATAAAATCCAAACATAATCATATTTTAAAAACTATCTTCCTAGCAACCAATTGGTTGGTCAATTTATCGCTTCCCATGAGAAATTCTGGAAATCTATATTTTGTTCGAAAAGTTTAATGTTTTCGAATGAACACTTCACTCATTTTTAAGAACCAAAACTTTAACAAAATACACAGAATTTCAAAAAACTCGTCAACATTGTATTCTTGACTTCTTGACTGTGGAAATATACACGCTTTAACAGTAAATCAGTTTTGAAACTACACAAAATAAACCAACATATATCAAAATCCTATGAAACTATGCAAATATGGGAAGAATGAAAGACCTGCACGTATAAAGTGTCCGGATAAGCTGCTGCTTTGAGGAAATAATCTGTAGCCCAACGAATTGAACTCTTAGCATTTTCCAGCTCCTCGTGCATGAACTTTCCGAATTCTAACACGCTCCATGCTAGCATCGTAGTTGTAAAAGCCATAGGGAAACCAAATTTGAGATTGTCTCCTGCATCATAGTATCCTCCCACCAAGTCCACCTGCATCCAGTACACAAATTTTCCACTTAATTGGCGAGGTGCATTGTCTGCATTGATTCAGAGTTAGGGGCCTCAGATTTTCCATGGACGTTTTCAATATTGGGTTCATCTCAAGGACTGAGTAAATCATTCCAGAGGAAGAAATTGGAAGCAGTTCAAAATGCCCATTATAGAAAATATAGACTCAAACCAGTGTTAAGGTGGAAGGTTTGACTTTATCTAGACTTCAGATTTTGGCATGCAGGTTTGACTTTATCTAGACTGCAGATTTTGGTATTCAAAGGACAAGTCCCTAAAGTTAACAGTTTACTTTAATTCATGTCATCTGCAATTGACATAAGAATACCTTCTTCATGAAAATTGAAAAGATCAAGATAAAACACCATTACATCATTACAATCAAAGCAACTCAAACAAGTGTTAAGGTGGAAGGTTTCAGTTTATCTGAAAAGATCAAGATAAAACATCATTACAATCAAAGCAACTCAAACAAGTGTCAAGGTGTAAGGTTTGAGTTTATCTGGACTGTAGATTTGGGCATCCAAAGTGCATGGCCCAAAGTTAACAGTTTTCTTAAACCATATCTGTTGGATATACAAAATCTACAATCCACATAAAAATATTGAAAAGATAAAAAACAAATCACCATTACAGTCAAAGCAACTCAAACTAGTGTTAAGGGGAAGGTTTGAGTTTTATCTAAATGGCAGATTTGAGCATCCAAAAAAGCATGTTCCAAAGTTAACAGCTTACTTCACTCCATATTCATTGGATATACAAAATCTGCAATTAACATAAAATTACCTTCCCAATGAAAGTTGAAAAGTTCAAGACAAAACACCATTGCAATTTACCGTCAAAGCAAAGGATATTACAGTTGAGTAGTTGAGTGGGAGAGATCTAAAATAGAAAAGATTTCAAATTTAAAAGAAAAAAAATAGTATATGATGATGATGCAATTTTAAGGTCACAGTCAAGCCAGACACTAAATTGATGTATGAGATGAGACTCCTTGTTTGTGGGATTAGGGATCCACCTTCGCGCAGCGATTTGATTGCTAAGTTTACGAAGGCATACATACTCTATCCCTCTGGTTTTGAACCTATAACCTTTTAAGAAGAAACACGTGCTCTTAACCATTATGCCCACTCAAGCTGTATCCATCCACTGCTACATACTTACATTTGAATTTTTTTAACCCCTGCAGATCTATAAACAATATAATAAGTATAAATAAGGCAACCTTACATTTGCAGCTGAGCCATCTCCGAGAGCAGAGTCTTTTCTCCAATTCAAGCGTTGATTTGGAGGCAATTTTCCTGATCTCTGACCTTCAAAGAACAGAATACTTTTGGATAAAGCATCTCTATAGTCATGACGAGGGGCTGTGGTTTGTCCAGAGGATATACGATATTTATAACCACCACCCCCAGCTGCCATTGCTCCTTGTAAGACCAAGGAAAAAACCAGCACTGCTAATAAACATTGAGATGGCCCAGTGTCCATGGCTATCTTAATTCTTACAGAATATATACTCTGTATATTCCAGTTCCAGACAATACAACACTAGAGAGTGAGAGTCATGTTACATTCATAATCTAAGAGCTTATATATATGTCATATTTAGTTATTGGACTCCTTGGAAGGTGCCTCGATAAAGTATGAAATTCATAAAATACGCCACAAATATATTGTACATAGAAACTATCCATGCTAAATATAAATACAGATCTAACTGCACGCATTAAAATTTTCCTCTCGATTTGCAGAAAATCCCAAAAAGCTGATCATTGTAAATTATAAATACAGATCTAAATGTACGCATTAAAATTTTCCTTTCACAAGGCGAACATTCCAAATTATGCTACCTATGTCAATGCCCGCATTAAATTTTTCCTTTCAAAATGCACAAGATCCCGTTATGATTTTTTCTTAAACTAGTATTTAGGCTCTCAAATGTTCTTTGAATTAAGATTGATCATTTAATTTCATTTTTCTTTTAATGATTTCTATTCTAGAAGAAAAGATTACATTAATCATCATTTAAGAAAAGATTATCATTAATTAATAGATTATGATTTCTATTATAGAAGAAAAAATTATCAATTAATTTCAAAATGGTTCTTCAGCGTTAAAAAAATTCCCACTTTTTTGTTTATACTAAGGAGTTGGTGTTACAGAAGGTTGTAATATACATTGATCTAGGGTACTATCATTATATCATTAAGTGTTTCCTTAAGCCACTATTATTATATTTCTAGGTGTCTATAGTGTTTAGATAAACATCTAGGTATTTAGGTAAATTTTTCTGGTAGAAATAGGTTAGTTTAGAGACTTGAACCTTTAATCTTATAATTTACATAATACTAAATGGTTTAAATTGCTAAAACAAAAAATTCCTAAAATAAATAAAACATTATTTTGAATTTTCTGAAACTGCCATTTAGGCTCTAGTTATAGTTTCAATTAAATTTCATAATCTCATTCCTAGATTTCTTTGCTCTCTTGCACGTTATTTGGTCGAATATGGTGATAAAAAAATTTCATTTTGTAATGAAATTTTTGCACATTTCATATGGATTCATAAGATCCATTCTCAATGATATCATTTCATATTTCAATGAACAGAACTTGTATAAAAAATATTACCCAATTTGTTAAATAAACCTCATAGTTATACAACTTATGATTTATGACTTGCTTATAAGTGTAATAATACCCAATGGGGTGGGAGAACAGGACGTATGAGCTTTGACTCCTCATGGGTAAAATCTAGACTGATGACGTGGGATGAAAGGTGGAAGGGCAGCCACACCAAGCGGTGTTGCTTGGACAAAAGTTTCGAGAAGGAGACATTCTTTATATTCCTACAGCTCGACAGACTTGGCATTATTCTGCTTCTTGGTATGGGATGGAGGGTGAGTGGTTTCAATTTGAATAACTATGTACAGGATTGTCACCTATGCGTTCCTTCTTATCTAGTTAGCTCAGTAGCGAGGGAAATTGGCAGGGGAGGGTACGCTTGCAGTGTGGTCTATGTTCAAGTGAAGTTTAGGGTTGTGTGGGATCCCGAAGAGTGGGTTTGGGGGAGCATCCTAGGTGCACTTGAGTTACAGAACGAAGCTTTGGAAGCGAACATCTACCCGAAAATGCTTGATCTTGGGTGTCAATACCAGGTCATAGTTGGTAAATTAGTAAGTGAAGGTCTTTCTACAAGTTTCAATTATTCCTTGTCTTGCATTCTTGGTCGGAGTTTGGTAGTTTTGGCTCTATTCCTTTCCTGGGAACATGCAGTTTTGGGCCAAATTTCTGTCTTAAGAGGTCGGGGAGGTACTATTGCATCGACCCCATCCTCAGTCGGTTCTTCAAAATACCCCTCTACGAGTGATCCAGAGTGGATCATTATATTGTTTTTCATCCATATCAATGCATTCAGAGTGGAAAAAGTGGAGGAATCAGCTACTTGGATTGTTTTTACTATCGGGGCCTAGTTTGGCGAAACGCATTATGAAACCTTATGGGAGCATTTTGAGGCATAAAACGATGTTTTTTAGGGTTAAAAATTCATTTTTTCACCTTTTCATTTTATTCTACACACAGTTTTCTTTCCAACAGCACAAGAAGCACATAAATCGGAGTCTGTATGCAAAAGTTATGCCACTCAAAAGTTGACCTTCTTATTTTCACACCTATAGTTCGAGAGGATGTCACGTTAGCCCCCATTATTCATGGAAAATGAGCTATCCCCATGTTTGTGATGTAAAATACTCTAGAAGAGTCTATTTTGTAACTCTAATCAAGAGTTAATATAGTCAAACTTAACCACTAGTAGGCTATTGAGTTGTGTTATAACTAGACCACTAGGAGGAAGAGGCATTCTATTTTTTCGAAAGCATTTTGTTCCATAGTTGAGAAAAGATAGTCAAGAGAAACATGAGGTAGAGCACACAGAGAGGATTTGTGCACTGTATCATCCCATAGACCACGGGCATTACTTTTTTGTACTTTTTTGTGAAGCGGCCTCACCTTCCAGCTAGGTTTTCTCCCAAAAGGGTCTCCCAAAACATATTTTGTGTTTTAAGTGTGTGTGTGTGAGCTTATTTTGTCATTCTCTACTTTTCTGCATAAATTCCATTTGTGTGCATGCACTAATTACAGTAAAATATACAGATCTAGAAATTAATAAAACTGTAATAGTGTAACGTTTCGGATTTTTAATATAATATCGATGCTCTTAAGCTGAACCACTAGTTGCAGCAACTGGAAGTTTATTTCAATGCCCATTAGATCGAGGAAGGGAAAAAGATCTCATTCACGCAGTTGAAATTAGAGGACCATGCACTGACTTGGTGGGAGAGCCGCACAACAACCCTAAGGTTGGAGGGAGAACCTCCAGTGACTAGGTGGGAAGATTTCAAAACCTTCATTAAGTCACAGTTTTATCCCATTGGGTATGTGGAGGACCAATGGATTCAGTGGCATTACTTCAGGAAAAGGTCGGGCTAAAGCGTGTAGGAGTATACCATGGAATTCAGAGAGATGGCTATAATGTTGGGTATCTATCCAAAGGACCCAAATGTACTACTCAAGTATTTAGGGAGTCTGCACCACCATCTGTGTGAGCAAGTGATTTTTTTCAAGCCCAAATCGGTAGATGAGGCTTGTGTACAGGCACAGTACTTGGAGAACATAGGCATGAAGAGAGTGCAATCAAGTGGATCGAAGTAGAAGGAGCAATAGGATGCTTCTAAGGAGGGGAAGGAGAAGAAAAAATGGGGAAAATATAAGAAGATGACAGCCACAACACACCATTGCAAAGATCATAGCAACCACTACAACCACTGCAACATCAATGGCCATACAGAGGAAAAATGTTGGAAGTTTCATCCAAAGCTAAAACCGAAGAACAATAAGAAAGATAACAAGAAGAAGAATCTCATGGAAACTAATTCGAGCAACCAAGTTGAAAGCGGCTCGGATGTGGATGAGAAGATCATCTGTACATCAATATAGAAAGAGGTGAATCTTAGTAGCCTTCAACAACAATAAGAGAAATAATGACCAAACTCTTCCACATAAAGATACAGGTCAAGAAGACAAATATTGATGCTTTGTTTGACTCGGGATCGCAGGTGAACCTCATTGCAACAGATCTTGTCAAGAAGTTGTGGTTAGAAGTTCGTGATCATCCAAACGCATATCCACTAGGATGGGTAAATAAGGATGTAGGGTTGGAGGTAACAAAGCAATGCAAAAATCAATTTTCTATCAATGATTATTTTATTAATGAAATAGATATAGATTTGGTTCCCCTTGATGTATGTGGAACCGTGTTTGGGAGTCCATACATGTACATATGTGATGCAATATTCATGAGGAGATCCAACTAGTATCGAATCGTCAAGGATGGAAAATCGTTCATCATCAACGCATACAAAGGCAAGTTGAAAATTTCAATGGTAAGTGCCAACCAAGACAAGAAATTGATCAGTTCTAGCAAGAAGTATGTTTTATTATTTTTAAGAGAAATTTCGTATGTAGAGGAGTCAATAAGAGGAAATGCATCCCTCGAGGGGTGTACTAAGAAACATAAACAACAAATGGAGCATTTTTTACAGGCATACAAGGATGTGTTTCAAGACCCTAAAGGGATACCACCCAAGAGAGAATTGGAGCATGATATCCAGCTACATCCAGACTCCCCATTGTAGAATATTGGGTTGTACAAGTAGTCTATTATAGAATCAAGTGAGGGGAAGAATCAATTGCAGAAGCTACTAGAACAGGGTGTCATTCGATGGAGTACATCACCATCCGGGTCACCCATCATTATTGTGCCAAAGAAGGATGGGACTTCGTGGATGTGTATAAATTACAAGGCATTGAACAAAATCATGCTCAAGAAAAAATGCCCCATGCCAAGGAAAGATGATTTGTTGGATCAGTTGCAACAAGAAAAGTACTTCACCAAGTTGGACTTGAAGTCTGGATATCACCAAGTTCGATTCAAAGAATAAGATACATGGAAGACCGCCTTAAAAACCAGGCAAGGTTTGTATGAGTGGTTAGTTATGCCATTTGGCCTATGTAATGACCAGCTACATTTATGAGATTAATGAATGATTTATTGTTCCCTTTTATAGATTCATTTGTTATTATCTATTTGGATGATATACTAGTGTAAATGTTGGGTATGTGTTATATTCTTTTCAGGACTAGCTCCACGCGTCGTACATTGCGCCGGGCATAGCAGGGGGGTCACAGGGGGGGCGGCAACCCCCCCTGTCGGGGTCTGGGACAGTGCTCCAGAAATTTTTTTTTGGTGTGCGGACCCACCCATGGTTTTGTGCATGAGTTTTCACATAGTTTTGGGGGACGATGGTTTTTGGCCCTTGGTATTTTGTAGATCCGGTCAAGGGAACTACGGTTATGTTCTAATCCAGGGTTAATGGATTGGGGTTTATGTATGCTTTGGCATGTATATATATGTTTTGTAACACTAAAAGGAATATAATTAAAAATCAAGTTGGTCATCCCGATTTGGGATCCAGGGGAAAATCTCTATGTATATATATTTTATGTTTTATGCTCTCACTATTGTTTATTTTTCTGTTTTTAATATTCGTTTGTAGATAATTTCTGTATAGGGCTAAAACTTACATAGTGCTACCTGGGAGGAGCATATTTCAAATTTGACGTAGGTGCTAGAAACATTGAAGAAGCACTAGCTGCTATAAAATATCAAGAAGTGTGAGCTTGCACAATAGTCTTTGGTGTATATGGGGTATGTGATTAGTGGAGGAGAGTTGAATATAGATCCTTCCAAGATGGAGGCCAACATGAAATGATTGGCGCCTACTAATGTTTCTAAGGTCAGGAGCTTCATTGGGGCATCACAATACTTGAGGAAATTCATAGCCTCATTGTGAGCAGCAACAACACCGCTCCATGCCATAACAACAAGTGGCAAGGGTTTCCAGTGGGGAAAAGTTCATCAGAAAGCTTTCGAGTAGCTAAAGAAGAATATCAATCAAGCACCAGTTCTAGCATTGCCAAACTTGCAGTGGTCCTTTGAAGTGGAGATAGATGTGAGTGGGTACGTTATGGGACTTTTCTTGATGCAGGGAGGAAATCATGCATGCTACCATTCTGAAGTATTTCATAGGGTAGTTCTCAACTACCCTACCTATGACAAGGAGCTCTATGCCATGATGAAATTTTTGAAGAAGTGGAAGCACTACATGATGGGAAAGGAGATAGTTATCCACTCAAATCACCAGTCATTATAGTAATTGCATGCCCTGAGTAAGGTATAACAGACCAGACATTACAAGTAGGTGGGGTTTTTACAACATTTTCATTTAGTTATCAAGTATAAGAAGGGAAGCACAAACAAGTTGGCCAACATGCTTTTAAGGCCACCCACAACAAAGATTACAACTTTGGGGACTCTTATGCACATGGATCCATTCACCCATGATGCATAAAAATAGGCATATTCAGAGGATGAGGAATTCAAGGAGGTGTATCAGCAGTTTCGGAGTCAGACTCATGTGCACGATGTTGACAACACCATTGACTACCATATCTAGGATGGGCTACTCTAGCGGCTGGATAAGTTATGTGTTCCTAAAGGTGAGTGATTGCAGCTGATTAGAGAGGCTCACGCCTCCAAGGTTGCAAGGCACTTTGGTGTAGGGAAGACCATGGCTAACTTGCAGAGGTACGTGTATTGGCCCAAGATGCAAGAGAAGGTAGCTAGGTTCATAAGAGGATGCACGCTTTGTTGTACCAACAATCCTAGCAATAGGAAACATGGTCTATATCATCCCTTACATGTACCTACTTGTCCTTGGGAAATAATTTACATGGACTTTGTTGGAGTTTTATCGACAACCAGGAAGGGACATGACTACCTGTTCGTGGTAGTTGACAGGTGTAGCAAGACGTGTGTTGTGATGCCCTGTAAAAATACCATCAACAGACAAGAAGTAGTAAACATGTTCTTTGGAAAATTTTGGGTGCACTTTAGGATACCAAGGAGCATCATTTAGGACAAGGATACAAGATTTCTCAGTGTATTCTGGACTAAATTGTGGGATAATATGGACACGAATTTGAAGAGATCTACAACATTCCATCCACAGATAGATGGGCAGACAAAATTAGTCAACAGGACTTTGGTTTAGCTTCTCAAGGGATACAACCAGAAGCATCCAAAGACCTAGGACAAAAATATGTTATATATACAACATTCTTACAACAAAGAAGTTCACACTTCTACAGGAAAGTCCCCATTTGAGACTTATTTTAGATATTTTCCACCTTCACTTTTGGATATTGCATATGGGCAGTAAGAATGAGTGAGAGAAGATCTTACCGAAGATGCTTTGCGGGCTGAAAAAATTATAGAGAAGACTAGGCAAATTCATCTATAGGTACAAGACACACTGCAAAAGTCACGAGAGAAGTTTAAGGTCTTGCATGATCAACACTGGACAGAGAAATCATTTAGGTGGGAGATAGAGTATGGCTATAGTTGAATAAGGAGAGGTTGCAAGGGCTTGGTAAGAAAATAAAGGCTTTGAGGTATGGCCCCTTTGAGATATTGGAAAATTTGGATAATAATGGTTATCGACTTAGTCTACCACCATATATGCACATTAGTCAATTGTGAATATATAGAATTTTTAACTCTATGAGCCTTCCATGCTATACCAGGAAGAGGAACAGGTCCTGGCTTATGTGGAGGATTTGGCACCTAACACTCAGGCAGAGTTGACAGAAGATATATTTTTGCAGAATAGGCCCAGAACTATAAGACAGGGGTAGCGTGACCTTTGGAAGATTGGATTGAAGGGACAACTTCCAAGAAAAGTTAAATGCTACACCAAAGAGAAGGTGAATGAAAAATTTCCTCACCGCATGTAGTAAAATATTTTTGGGACCAAAAGCCTCCCAAAATGGTGAGGTGTTATCTGGATTGGATCATTATATTGTTTTTTCATCCATATCGATGTAATCATAGTGGAAAAAGTGGAGGAATCAACTCATCAAACCATTTTTACCACCGGGGCTCAGTTTGGAAAAACACAGTATGAAACCTTCCGGGAACATTTTGAGGCACCAAACAACGTTTTTGGGGGGTAAAAGTTTTCCGCTCTAGTGTGGTGCATTTTCATACTATTATACACATAGAGATCTTTCAAACGGTGCAGGAAGCATGCCAATCGAAGTCCGTATGCAAAATTTATGTCACTCATAAGTTACCTTCTTGTTTTCACACCTATAGTTCGTGAGCATATCACGTCAGCCCCCATTATTCATAAAAAAATGGGCTAACCACGTGTTTGTGATGTAAAAGGCTCTAGAAGATTCTATTTTGTAAATCTAGTTAAGATTTGATGTAGTCAAACTTAGCTACTAGTAAGCTATTCAGTTGTGTTATAACCAGGCCACTAGGAGGAAGAGGCATTCCATTCTTTCAAGAAAATTTTGTTCCATATATGAGCAAAGAGCACACAAAGAGGATTTGTGCACTATAGTAGCCCACAGGCCACACACATCACTTCTTTGTACCTGCAACCTTATTTTCCAAACAAAGAAAGAGAGTGAAGCGGCCTCACCTTCCAACTGGGTTTTCTCCCAAAAGGGTTTCCTAAATAATATATTGTGTCTTAAGTGTGTGTGTGTGTGTGTGAACTTATTTTTTCACTCTCTTTTTTCTGCATAATTTCCATTTGCATGCATGCAATAATTACATTAAAATCTACAGATCTAGAAAATAAAATAAAAAAACTATAATAGTGTAGCATTTCATATTTTTAATATAATATTGTCATATTTTTTATAATGAGCTATCTAGTGGAATATACACGACATTTCATGGATCAACGAGGACTGATGGTAATTTTATTTTCGCTCATTTTTTTTGGTCGTGGTGTTGGTTATAACATTTGTTGGGTGTAATATTCTTCTCCAGCAGGATGGAGAGGGAGTATACCGGGCGTTATTTCTTCCTAGAAGTTTTGGTGTCCTGGAAAGTTGGTGGCAATGTTGCGACAACGCAGGCAGACTAAGCGAGGAGAAGGCACTCAGGTCAATCCTGGGGGGAGAATCGATCAAGTGGAAGATATGGAGGAGGACACGGCAGGGGTTGTGGGCATTGAGGGTGAAGTTTCCCAAGCCTATGCCTAGTCGTTGAGCCATGTAGAACAATCACCCATGTGTTTCTCCATAGCAAAGAAGTTGTGGGACATCTCAACAAGCTCAGAGGTCATCCACCAGCAGAGATATGAGGACCATAATGAAACAATTGCATATATCAATGATGTCCAATTCAGTAAGGGTGACATTGTGGACCAGTTAATATCCATTCAGTGAAGCCAATGTCGCTCTAGCGAGAGGTTGGACAAGATAGAAGCTCAGTTGGTGCATACATATTTTCATGCTCATGAAGGCCATGGCCCGCCAAGGGCCCCAGATGTTGGTCATGCACCACCATCACCTCCTTGAAGTATTATATGTTGGTTTTTTTTTAGCCTTACAAGTGTTTTGGGTCGTTTAGCCTTTTTTCCTCTAAAAATCATGTAAAAAATGGCAATATCTAATTTGTTTTTTCATCTCTCTTGGCTAACAAATCCGGTAGGAGTGAAGCAAAGAGAGAGAAAGGGTATCTGGATTGTAACCCGTTCCTTTTTTATGAATTAATGAAATTATATATATATATATATATAAAGTAGGTGTTATAGGTTAATTTTAGAATCTCGTAGTCTAATTATTCTAAATTTCGTAGATCTTTTAGGTATATTTTCCAATTAAATTGTTTTGGAATTAGGTAGGAATTTATTGCAATCACAAGTTTAATTGCGTCAAGAGGTGCTCTCCAACCCAATATGGTAGAGATGTTGTAATGTAATGTTTAACATCTTGACTAAGTCCAATTCCATAAAAATAAAAATAAACTGAAATAAAAAGATTAATGTAATGTACTGTAAACATTTTGATTAATTGCGATGAGAGGTGCTCTCAAGCCCATTATGGTAGAGATGTAATGTAATGTTTTAAATTTTGACTAAGTCAAATAACCCTATAAAAATAAATAAAAATAAAAATGGCCCATGATATTGAAAATCCATGGTATTAATGTGGAATGTAACCTAATTAAAGGGGAAAATTAAACCAGCTGAGATCCATCTGAACTATGGATCTACCAAGTCGAGAGGGATCAAATCCCTTGATATGAAAATATATTTTAGAATGAAAAGAGATTTGATCCCTATGGGCGCTTGGTAGATCTGGAGTTAAGATGGATCTATGCTTTTCTATGAACTTTGCACAATTTGAGCGTCCTATAAATTTTCTAGAGTGTTGAATCCATTTATGCATTCAAAAAATATTACCAAAAAAACTTCAAAAAGTAAAATAGTTAAACAACACAATTTAAATATTAAATGGTTATTAAAATCATTTATAATTCACTTTCTATGTATTTCATTTATTGTATTTCATTAGAAATCCATTAATATATTTTATTGTAGTCCATTAGTAAGTTATTAATTACTAAATAATTGTGTAGTCTAACTAATAGACTTTTCTGAGCACTTTTTCTAGTTAATTTTTTCCAAAATCAGGTACAGATTTTTAAAAATCAATAATTTTAAATTGTTTAATTTGAAAAATTCGAGCGCCTCAAGGGTTTTTTAAGGGTGTTGAATCCATTTATGCATTCCAAGTTGCATTTTAAGCAACAATAAATCACAAACTTACTAGAAATTGTATCACCAAAAATTCATTTCTTCTATTAATTAGACTATGCCATAAATAATTATTGCTAAAGTTATGATTAAATAATTTATTCCTAACATTCATAGAATTTGGTTCTCGCAACATTATAATGATTTAAGTGTATATGGATTCATTGGTTATTTTGATATGAAAGTACCCACCAAACATGTGTGTTAATCATAAATCTTATTTTTTCAAGTTTATAGAGTGTTGTGGTTAAGTTTCTTGTATAAGCACAGTAACTAGTGTTAGATGTACGTATTTGCTTGTACAATGACCTTCATCAACCACATATGTGTAATGTTCCAAATTGAAATTTACAACAAATAATAGATACAAGTACAAGGAAGAAGCAACAATAAACGAATTCCAAGCATGCACATCAAAATACACAAGAAATTGAGTCAAACAACTTAGTCATTTTATTAATAGAGAAATATGAGTATATAAATGGAAAGGAATGATAGAACCCAAGCTTTCTAATGCAAGTAGACAATACTTAGGTGAAGATCTAAGCAAACTCCAATTGAAATGGCTTAATTAGTCCCAATGCACTACCCAAAAAAAAATTGTTGTTATTGGAGGTGAACTATGATTTATGCCATCAAAATGGCTCCAAAAATTCTACAAAATTAACGAGAGGCTTCTCTCACCCAAATATACCAAACCCAAAATCTTGGGCTAGTTCTCGTTGACCTGGAAAGCCCCAAAATATGCAAATTACCCAGAAAATAATATTGTTGCTATTACTGATGCTAGAGAAGAAACTGAAATTATGACCATAATAATGCCTGGATCGACCTGAGATTGTAGCCACAGACTCCTCTCATATAAACAAGTAAAACCCAGAAAAGGTTTGACCTAACTCCAAGCCAAAATCGAACCCACAATATGATGCAAACTACCCACTAACCAACAAAACACCCTTCTATAAGAATGTACGATTTGGCGTGAATACTACCCAGAAAATTATATAAAATTAGCTATAGGCTCCTCACAGCCCAACCAACAAAACCCATAAATCGTTTGGGGTTATTCTAGCTGACCTAGAATGCCCAAAATAGAGAAAATTTCTGAGTTACACAGTTTTGCACCCAACCAAAGAGAAATTGCTGAGAAATGATAAAACTCTCCTACAAATGGTTGAGAAATTGTGTGCAAATAACCTCCAGAAAATAACTATCACTCCCAACTAAAAATTCCTGGAAAATATCAACACCAAACACCAACAAAAAACTTTGTGTTCCAACCCTTACACATGCTCTATAAGAGAAAATTCAGTCGAGCTAAAACATACAGGAACATCTCTGAAAAATGGTGGCAAACTCCTCCTCTAACCAGTAGAAAATCTCTTGCAAACACCTAAAACCTACAATAGAAAGATGTTGCTCCAAATTAGCTCTGCAGTTTGTCTTATGCACCCTAAAATAATGAATTTCTAAATGAATATTCTAAAATAAACTCACAAATTCTCTCTTATGGTGACACTTGATGTTCACTGAAGGTAGAGGTGGAATTTCCTCTTGGAAATTCCTTGTGCTAAACAGCTCTAGTTGACTTGGCTAAGAAACTCAAGCAAACTTTCCAAAATTAGAAACGAAATGCCAGAATAGAATGATTAAAATGAGGCTCTTGTCTTCCTTTTATGGTTGTTTTCCCTTCCTCATACCATGGTTCGATTTCTCTCACACTATGCTCTGATACCATAGTTTGATTCTTCCCATGACTCGATTTCCATTTTGGTATTCTCCACAACTTATCTTCACTTTAATTTTTCTTCTTTTTCTAAGTCCCAACCATTACCTTTTCTCCAAAATTTACTTAATATCTCCATAATTTATTTCTCCTAATCTTTTTTTATCTAAATATATATTAATCGCCAAAATTGCAAATATACAATTTCCTTGTCATTGTTTTTAATTACGGACATGACAATATGCTTATCATATGAGAAGACTTACTTAGAACTTTCTTTGTTGAATATAGTAAGCCCTTCATTTATGGCCCATAATGTAGAATGCCTTTTTTAAGCTTTATAATTTAAATGTATAAATGAAAATGCAGTTTAGTATTATTAATATAAATGTTAATGCTAAGAATAAGGAGAAAAGCCAACAATTCAACTCATAAGAGGGAGAATATTCCACAAATATTATTAAAAATGAACTCGAATAATAAGTTTCTAACCCCCTTCCAAAGTAGAATTATCAAATTGAGAACATTGGCCTCTCATAAAACCAACACGCTGAAATGAAACAAAGCTAGGCATATATCAATAGAAGAGATAGATCATAGTTATTGCATACGGATATCCAAAAGCCCTAAACAATAAAAAATAGTTTGCAACTTGTTGAGGAATACTGCAAATCAAATAAGAAATAGAATGAAACAATACATTTGCATTTGAATAATGCAAATAATTGAAAATTAGATAATAGTCCATTGCCATGCCACTAAGAAACTTCCAATTTCAGATTAGAGGTTAGCCAGAAATAAGATAAGTGAAAGCCAACATCCACAGGTAGTAAAAAAATTATGAAAAAAAGAATGGTCTATATTATAAACACAACTTCCAAGAAAGTGAAGCAAATTAGTAACAATATTATTTTATTAATATATGAAGATAGTGTGCAGTGCTTAAAAAAAATAGAACCATGCATGTCAAAACAATAGTCCTATTGATAAATTTAATTCATGGCTCTTGATCTTTCAAATTCTTGATTCTTCAAATGGCTTTAATGATTCTTGATCTACCATATATTATTGTTGTACTTCTTAAGATCTCAACCATCCAAGACTTCATTTTATTTTCACATTGGTTATTCAATTGGTTTGTGATGATAAGCTACAACAAACATTAAGAAATTACAACATTTTATGCACTCATGGGAGACTTTCAAATTAACACTAACTAAAAACAAGCGTTATCATCACTTTGACATCCATTTCTTCACTCTTGGTTACACACCTCTATCACTTTCATTCTCTATCTCACCTTGAATTCACATTTGGTTGGAAGTTACATTTTCTTCACAGTCACTCCATGGATAAAAAATTTATTGAACATACTCTTCACTCTATCCATATATGGGTATGAGACTTGATCAATCAATGGTTCTTGTTTTAAGTTCAATAGATACTTCTAAGGTCCTTCCTTGTTTGCTTTAGTTTGGAAACACCCTTTTGCTTCTTATGTTTGAATGGAATTACATTAGATTTTGGTCTTATATTCATTCTCCTTCATCTTACTTGCGCACCTTCCTTTTCCATTAGATTTTTACAAATACGCTTTGATGTAAGTAATGACACAAGAATATACCCAATCTATGATACTAATGAGACAAAAATACCATACTACCTCTGCAACTTAATAACTCATTACACAAATCATAAAAATTAGAAACATAACAATTAGCTACAAAAGCAAACACTTTTTCAATAGAAAAAGAATAAACAACAACAATATAATTTATGTGGGATATGTTTTTATAGACTACTCAGCCACTCTGTGTTGATATATTGATTTACACAGAGTCAAAATTGCTCTCGAGCATCTACAAAAGTAACTTTTTATTTCCTTAATAAAAATTTTAAATTTTCTGAAAAAAATATATATATAATTAATAAAAATAATTCAAAAATTATCATGGCTTAATGTTGTATTCTAATAAATACCATTAAAAATGAATAATCAAGGCCACCATGTAGATTGAGTCATGCAACATTTAATGTGGGCTTAAAAAGGCATACGGAACGTGAGCTAAACACGAAATTTCTTTCCATGAAAGGTTCAACGGTTCCAAGGTCTTGTACTCACTTTTTTTTAAAAGCCGTCATTTAATTAAAAATCCTATCACTTTGAAAATGAATTGGCAACTCAGTATTCCTTACCAGCATTTTATTTATATGTAATAAGGTATGAAGAACATAATTCCATAATCAAATTTTTCCCAAATATCACCTAGTGTCATATCATTTCATTAGTAAACAATGTTCTTATCTACAACCATCAATACAACACAAATAACAAATTAAAAAGAAAATTTGCAATTGTCGCACACAATTATAAAGGATTTGTATTAATTGTGGAGAATTTTATAGGTTTTCAAGTTGATATATATGGGTAAGACCTTGGTACTAAAGCAAAGCTCACACCAAAAGGAAAATGATGCACTAATTATTCCAAAGATAAAAATGCATGCCATCTTCATTTATTGTTTTGTTGCAACTCTTTTCATGATGCATTTTTTTTTAATTTTTTTTACGTTTCCTATCAAAATCTTTAAAAGCAAAAAAATGCATTGTATGATATAATGAAGTGAAACCCCTTTAGAATTACATTTAAGCTTGTCATGGGTTCAACAAAACCTCTAAAGAGATGCATAGTTGGTTTGTTTTCTTAACTCCTCTTATGTTGTGTTTTTGAATTAAGGTGGGCTTGACAAATTCCTAGATATCAAAAAGGAAATATTGCTTTTTTGGGTGATAAACTCAACTCCTTTTATGCCATGTTTTTCCATCTTCATGTGTTTTTGGCTCATGGTGGAGTCCTATAAAGCTTGAAGGGGAAAACATGAAATGTTGCTTCTCTTGTGAGAAAACTCAACTCCTTTAATATCATAATTTTCCTCTTCCTGCATTTTTGGCTCATGGTGGGTCTAAAAATCCGAGAAGCCAAAAACATATCGTTACTTCTCTAGGAAGTAAATCAACTCTTGTTACATTATGTTTTTCTTCTTCATGCATTTTTTGGCTAATTATGGGGTTTGGAAAAACCTTAGAGGTCAAAAATGTATTATTGCTTGTCTAGGTAGAAAATTCAATTCCCCTGATGATGCACTTCACTTATCCATATTAAAATCTCACTTATTTGGCAAGGTAAGAATGCATTAACGATCACCTTTCTTTTTCATTGTATCCCTTTACTAAGTGCATTTTATCCTTAAAAGAAAAAAATGCAATGTTGCTCACCTTTATTTGTTGTGGCAACTACCAATTGAATGTGTTTTGGCCTTTTGGATCTCATATCATCTACACATAGTATGAAATATCGATCAAATATCACACCATCATTATGGAAGCTTCATATTGTTGCATTGCTTATCAAATTGCTAACTATTAAGACACAATGCATAGAAGCTTCTTTGGTTGAGACACAATTGTTTACATTTAATGGATCAATGGAATCATTTTATGAGATCTTTGAATGATGAACAATTATTTTTAGTTCAAAGGTTGATTAATAAGTTTAATTGTCATTAAAAATGCATGCTCACGATTGCAATGAAGACAAATGCAATAGAAGTATACCATAAGCTAGGGTGAATGCTAGCATGCTTGACTACATCCCTCCATAGACAAGATCAATTAATAATACATAACTAAATGCCCTGCTACTGCAAGAACAATGCAACATTATGTGTTTATTTGTTTTGCATTAAAAAGATGCAAGAAACCCCTTCATTCTTTTATCACTTTTGCAAGGATAAATTCTTGGCTTCACATACCATTATCACATTAGCAAGGTAGTGAACTGACAACTAAAATAATTCTTATTTGTGCCCTTCTACCATGTGGGTCTCCTTATTATTCACTTTCCCATATTGGTCATTTTCCTTTATAAATTATATTAGTACCTAACTAGTGTTTGTCATCAAATTGATTCATCTTAAGATCTCTTAGGTCTAGTCACTTTACTAGAGAATTCTTAAATACAAGTGCTTATGTTTAAGCTTCTTTAAATCGATATAACTGATATGCAAATCTCCACAATATCAAGATATGATTTGAATATTTTTTATGAGTCTTAGATGTCCTTGTTATCTTCTATATCATTCAACTGCAACTATAATGAAAAAACATGAGTGATCTGTAAATTGTCCTAGATACTCCACTAGACAGTTCATCACAACAAATCTGATGAAATTATACTTAAAATATAAAATTTATACTATGAATCGCATATTTCCTTACACTTTGGGATTTAATAAGTTATTGTTTTAATGCATGCAATATATCAAGGTGGAAAATAGAGGATAGACAAAATTACAATCACTCACAACCATAATAACACATGATATGACCTGGGAGACACTTTTGGGACAAAACCTAGCTAGAAGGTGAGGTTTCTATACTCTCTCTTTCTCTGAATGGAAATGGATGCAAGTAAAATTAAAGTACAATGGAACATTACATACCACAAAAAAATTTTAGTCTTGGGGTATCATGAATTGTCCATACAAATATTCAATGGAATTAAAATTTCCTCTCTATCCACTCTTGGCTACTCTCATCTATGGGAAAAAAATGCACTCGAATAGAATGGAATCCATTTTCCTCCTAGTGGCCCAATTATAACATGCCCTGATAGCATACTAGTGGTTACACTACTACATATAGGAATAAATTTCAATGAAATAGTATAATGGTACAACTAAAATTGGGTGTACCATCAAAACTTACAAGAACAATGTTAATTTATTTTTCTAATCCGCCTATGTTCATCATTGTTACGACAAAATATCGCAAAGTTGTCATTCTTACGACAATTTTCCATCTTCGTTGCAATACTGACGTAAAGGAAACTTCTATCTGTTGAGCCATTTAAATGGTCAATCACTTTTTGACTAGTCAACCTTGACTTGGTCAGTGAACAACAAAATTCTAACAGTACATAAATTTATAAATATTTCGTGCATAAGAGACATTACGACATTTTTGTTATAACTACAATATTTATCTTTCTATATATATAAAAAGATAGATCTCAATTGCATTACTAAAATATAATAGATCTAATACACTACTCAATTTTATAACAGAATCATCACATTATTCTTTTGTGGGGAAGAATTTCCAAAAACATTAGTAGGGAAAAAATCAAGGGGATGATGGGAGATGTTATTTCCCTTGCACTAAATGTGGGAGCTTACGTCTCGAAAGAGTTTTAAAAGAAACAACTAAATGACATTGTAGGAGACATGAACACATTGAAGGGGGAATAAAGGAATATCATCCCTTGGTAGGCTATGTATTCATTATACATTGTCTTTATATTAATTATATTTGTAAAATTTTATATTGTAATGATATTTGTTATGTAGGAAAATTTTTCATGATTTTTTATAATTATAAAGTTAAGTTGGACCCCTAGGTGTCTGAATGCTCCCAGTAGTATTAGAAATGATCGTGTACAAGCTTAGGAACATGGAGTGAATATTGAAGATCAAGTTAATGATCCTATGGAAGAGGATGACAATAGTAACATAGTTCAAGATGATGGGACAAATGAATTGATCCAATACTTTTTTGCTTGACCGGTCAATGGTCGGGATGAGGAAAATGATGTTATTTTTTATGGACCTATGCTAGAAAAGGCGATGATGCCACTTTATGAAGACTCTAAGAGAAAAAATTATCTCTGCTACATTATTTTTGGTGAACTTAAAGGGTTTAAATTGTTTTTCAAACACCATTTGATGCAGATCCTAAGGTATATAATATGTTTCATCACGAATTATATATAAAGGTTGATTTTTTCCCTTTTTTTTAGTGTTAATTAATGTGTATAATGCAATATTTAGAAATTAATATATTTTATGGTGTCAATTATTAGGTGAATTCTTGTTATCATTTTCAAATATTTTACCTCAAACATATCCAGATTTATATGCCATTATGAAATAAATTGGAATGGAGTATCATGTTATAGATGCATATCCTAATGATCGTATTATATATTACAGACAACATGCATCGAAAACAAAATTCCTGCAATGTCAGAGCAGTATATATCAAATCGATCAAATAACAAAAAAGGTGCCTAAAAAGGTTCTTCATCATATTCCCATAATTCCATGTTTGTAGTGATCGTTCACGTGCGAAACCATAGAACAATTTATGTATTACCTTGCATGAAAGAGAAGTGGAGATGTTGGGGCCTTAGAATCCCTGCAAATGGTTATGCATTTAGGGAAATTGAGGAAAAACGACCACATTTTAAATATGAACCTCGTAATGTTAGACTTTCATTGGAAGCTGACAATATTAACCCATTTGGAGAGCTCAAGTCTATTTACTTAGTGTGGAAAATTTTTGTTATCAACAATAACCTTCCTCCTTGGATGCCAATAAAGAGGGAGCACATAATTTCGACAATGATTTTTCCAAGCATTTGTTTACATTAATTTTTTGAATGTAACATTTTCATTTGTCTTGTTTATTGCATAATATCTTATATTTATTGATTTACTTATATATACATACATGGTAGTAATTATGTGTGATTTCAAACAATTACATAAGTACCAAGTTAAAGATATGAATGTATATGTCGAGCCTCTTATCAGTGAGTTACTAAATTTATTGGTCGGCATCACTATGTATGACGTCTATAAACCAATAAGGTAGAGGCAATTTCAATTCCATAGAATACTAGTATGGGCAATTCATGATGCCCCAAGACTAACACATTTGTGTGGTATGTAATGTTCCATTGTACTTTAATAGTATATAATTATTTGAAGATATCATGCATGTTTTTTAAATAATCTCTTAGTATAATTGACATTAATCCATCTCTTGCAGGTCTTAAAACAAAAGGTAAATTTGCATGTCTAATTGTGGTCCTAAGATGAAATCTTGTCATTCAAAAAAGTTTAGGAAAGGAGGTGTTTGATGAGTATAGGCAGTTTATTTCTAGGAACCATAAGTGTTGTACTACTAAGAAAATTATTTTCAATGGGAAAGAAGAGATTGGATTAAAACTAAGAAGAATGACATCTCACCTATGGAAGTTGGAATATAATAGAAATTGTCAAGGTACCCAAATTTTCTATGTAGCATATATGTAACATTTTGAATTTTTATTTTAATTGAATTTATATTACCGTATTTGATCATTATTGTTGTGATTTATTTTATGCTTCATTAAGGTTGTGAAGGTATTAATAATGAGCTTCCATGAGGAATGAAAAGTTATTTGATCTGAAAATGGGCTGGATAACTTGTTATTCTTTTCAAGAACCTCCCACCCAGTTAAACAAATAAAAGATCTAGCTTATACTTGTCTTTTGCGGAATTTTATACTTGAAACATGTGTATGTTTTTTTAACCGTTTAAGTGATTTAAGACCATTTATTTTGCTGATATTAAACATATGCAACTATCATATAATGAAGCAAATAAAAATCAACACATAACAACAAATTTAATCTATTATTTCACCCGAATATCATGGGCTACGTCTCCTTGAGACTTTGTCAACTGACTTGGCTCTTTGGGATTAGGATGGAAAATTTCTTTTACAAGTTACAAACTCAACTCCAATGGTTATATGAACTGAACCAATGGGTTTATAATACCATTTATATCCCTGGAATGGCTGAAATCTCTCTGAAGATGAACCTTGGCTCCCTTAGACTGGTCTCCTTGAGTCAACGCTCTTGAGCTACCCTGAGCTTCTCTATGGCACTAACTCCCTCAAAAATCATTTTTTGTCCCTGAGAATTTTTCTACTATCTCCAGCATACATCAAAAATCCAAAATAGGCTGATAATTTGCTCAAAATGAGCACTGGCTCCCCAATCTAGGCCTCGATCCACTAATGGCCCTGGGCTGCCCAAAACTTCCATGTGGCTCTTCGACCTTAAGAATTCTTAAAATGGCTCTAAAAATCCTTTCATTGGATTCAAAATTTCCAAAATAGTCATAATATACTATTCACTTGCAAAAATTGGCCTCCGGCTGCTCCAATTACGCCTCCAACACCTGGTGGCACCCTGGCTCTAGGGTCACTGAAAAATTATTTGAAGCATCTCGACTTTAAGAAGTCCTCAAAAGCTTCTGAAAAATCCATCAATGGATTCATAAGTATAAAAAAATTCATAAATTACTATTGGTTTGTTGAGAATGGATACTGGCTGCTCTAGATAGGCCTCATTCTCCTACTGGCACTTGATGGCCCTAGTGGCCCCTGGAACTTCTCTGGAGAAATTCAGCCTTCAAAAGTCCTCTACAGGCTCTGAAAAACACACCATTAGTTACAGAATATCTGAAACATCCAAAATTGACTATTGGATTCTTGAGAAAGGCCTCTGGCTGCCCTGGCTAAGCCTCAAACTGTTGCTAGCCCATGGTGGCCCTAGTGGCCCCTAGAACTTCTTTGAAGAAAAAAACCTAATCAAAAGTCCTCTAACGGCTCTGAAACCCTCACCAATGGCTCTGTAATGTCCAATATAATTGAAATTGACTATTCACACTCCCAGAATGGTCGAAAATTGAGTGAGTTATGACCAAAACAACTTTGCCCCAATTTCTCCACTAAATCTAGGAACTCTACCAGTTAACTAGACTAAAAGTTGAAGTCCGCAAAAATTTGGGGACACCTCTATAAATTCCACCATTTTAATCTCAATTTAACTTAAAATAATTATGGATTAATGATAAGCATGTTTAATTTCCGTCATTTGATTATTTTAGCACCTGGTCGCGAGCGCTTGTGCACATGGGGAGGGGGCTGACCCCCTTGGGACCTCCGCTTAAGGATGCATGTAACCTCAAAACATAGCATGTTGTGTTCCATTTCAAGGTTTATGTACATGGTTCGTTGGTGGAGGAGCGCATTAATGAGGGAGAGGTTGCGGGGTTAACTCTTGGCATCTGTCGTCCACTCATATTTTTTTTCAACCTTTGAACATTTTTGAATTAAAATACCGTGGCATATAATGAAATACGTTGGTATTCATATAATTTTCCAACACATAAATTTATAAATCCACATTTAACAATGGAGGTTATTGGCAGTTTCACCTCACCATTCAAAGTGCAATATATTCTTCATATGGTGTCGATTTTTCAAACCGTTCACGGCGCCAGAATCAGGAAGATGAGATCTATGCAACCATCCCGGTTTCAACCCAATCCTGTAACTTTGAATTTTGAGAAATCCTTAGGCTCTTGATCCAAATCTAATCACTCCTCCCCATTTAGAATATTTTGGACCCCAAAAGAGTAATTACATGATCTGTTCAGTATGAGAGTACAACACCCCTCACCTTTTCAGCCTCCACACACTTTTCCTTGCATGGCTTAGTGCCTTTGAACCACAACTCGAAGGTAATCAACACTTCCCCTTCTTGAATGCTCTTGTCCTCTTGTCAAGAATTGTCTTCCTTGAACTCACTCAGAAATTTCTGGCGATAAATTTATAGAAGGTAGCTGAACATCATGTCCTTGATCATCAATCCAAGGTGGCTCAAACAAACATGAGATTACAGAAGAAAAAATGTATACATAATTGAAATTTGCATATGTACAAATGGATGTATGTCTTACTAGGTCAGGAAGTCAAACCAATTCTCATCAAGCCACTTCCACAACAACTTTTGTTGCTGAAAATATTCTTCATGTGAAACAATTATTCTCACATCAATGATGGAATATTTGGTTCCAATTTCGCCAGTATTTTTATCCTCTTGCTTCATGTGCTTGGGATGATTAGTTGGATGCAATTTCCAACATTGGGAAACAAAATGTCCCTCTCTCTAGAAATGTGTGCAAGTCTTTTGCACCTTATTTGCAAGTTGTCTTTGCCTCAACTATTTCCTATATGCCTTCATCCTCTTCCAGCATTTTGAAACAACATGGTTACATAGACCACAATAGGAACATCAATTCTTTCTTCCATTCAAGCATGCAGAATTTCCATGCTTATCAGAAAGATAATCAGCTTGACTATGGGAAGAATTATACCTCAAATGTTGCTTTGAATGTCCATCTTTTTTTCCTTCATGAGGAGATGAACTGGTAGAGGTTCCAGCTTTCCTTTGCAGACTAACCTCAGTGTTCTTGTCTTGATAGCTTTCTGAACTCTCATGCTCGCCATAAGCTGCATGTCTACACACATTTCGCTGCAACACAGGCTTTAAACAATGGCAAACAACTTGAAAACAAACTTGACATGTTTGTGATTTAGAACTTGGAACAAAATTTCTTTTTGAAGTTGTCTCACATGCCTTCATGGCTTTGGAGTTTTCGCCATTAGATTGAGCATAACCAAGACCAAACTTCATAGGCCTCTCCTCAACCAAAATAGGATCAATCATGCCTTGTGCATGTTTGCCTAAACCCTTGCTTCATAGCCCATTTTAAACATTAACTTGGACCCTATACCTCTAGTGTGCTTTTCAAATGAACCTACACATCTTTCTGAAGAGGAATCTGAAGACAAATTACAGTGATTTACCTCTGCTTCACGCATGTGTTTGGTTAAGGTCTCTTGGGCTTGATGGAGCTGCATCTCCATCTCATGCATTCTTTGAAGAATTTCTTCCTTCTCTTTCTTCATAGCAACCAATTTCTCATGAACTCTAGTGCTTTCCTTTCTATCTTCAAATAGAATTTGCACTCTATCCTTCAAGATGTAGAAGTCTCGCTTCATGTCTTCATCGAATAATCTTGTGAAGGAGGAGGATTTTGAAACCTCACTTGAAGAAGTTTTCATTATGAAAATGAGCTAAATAACTTCAACAAAATTCACAAAGCTTTCAAAACAATTAACAAATCTTCTGAACAAAATGGCTATAGAGTCAAGCTCTTCTTCAAGCAGCCTTTTGCAAAGAAACCTCTTGTGCTTCAAGGGTTGCTCTGAGGTCCTTTGGGTAAGGAAGATGCCTTCAACCCTTATTCCTTCTTGTCCTCTTCTGGACTTAGCTAACAAGAGCTTTCCCTTCACCTCTAGCAAACTCAAACTTGTAAACAACAGTCAATTTGCAAACAGTAAAATTCTTTGCACTGTTAAACACCTTACAAGTAAAACAAGAAATATTGTGCTTTGTCAAGAAAGAAACTATGATCTGATACCAACCTGATCTCAATATGGGTTGGATAACTTGTTATTTTTTTCAAGAACCTCCCACTTAGTTAAACAAATAAAATATCTAGCTTATACTTGACTTTTACGGAATTTTATACTTGAAACAGGTGCATGTTTTTTTGAACTATTTAAGTGCTTTAAGACCATTTTTTTTGCTGATATTAAACATACGAAACAGCCATATAATGAAGCAAATAAACGTCAACACATAACATCAAATTTAATCTAGGAGTTCACCCGAATATCATGGGCTACGTCTCCTTGAGCCTTTGTCAACTGACTTGGCTCTTTGGGATTAGGATGGAAAATTTATTTTACAAGTTAAAAAATCAACTCCAATGGTTATATAAACTGAAATAATTGGTTTATAATACCATTTATATCCCTGGAATGGTTGAAATATCTCTGAAGATGAACCTCGGCTCCCCTAGACTAGTCTCCTTGAGTCGGTGCTCTTGAGCCACCTTGAGCTTCTCTATGGCACTAACTCCCTCATAAATCATTTTCTATCCCTGAAACCTTTTCTATTGTCTCCATCATACATCATACATCCAAAATAGGCTGATAATTTTCTCAAAATGAGCATTGTGTCCCCAATCTAGGCCTTCATCCATTGATGGCCCTAGGCTGCCCAAAACTTCCCTGTGGCTCTTTGACCTTCAAAAGTCTTCAAATGGCTCTAAAAATCCTTTCATCGGATTCAAAATGTCAAAAATAGTCAGAACAGACTATTCACTTGCAGAAATTTTCCTCCGGATGCTGCGGTTATGCCTCCAACACCTGGTGGCACCCCCTAGCTCTAGGGTCAGTGAAAACTTATATGAAGCATCTCAACTTTCAAAATTCCTCAAAAGCTTCTGCAAAATCCATCAATGGATTCATAAGTATCAAAACAGTAAAAAATTATTATTGGTTTGCTGATAATGGATATTGGTTGTTATGGATAGGCCTCGTTCTCCTACTGGCACTTGATGGCCCTCGTGGCCCCTGGAAATTCTTTGAAGAAATTCGGCCTTAAAAATTCCTCTACATGCTCTGCAACCCGCACCATTAGTTCCAAAATATATAAAACATCCAAATTGAATATTGGATTCCTGAGAAAGGCCTCTAGCTGCCCTGGCTAAGCCTCAAATTGTTGCTGGCCCATGGTGGCCCTAGTGGCCCCTACAACTTCTCTGAAGAAAAAACCTACTCAAAAGTACTATGATGGATCTGAAACCCTCACCAATGGCTTTGGAATGTCAAAAATAGTCTAAATTGACTATTCACACTCCCAGAATGGTCGAAAATTGATTGATTTATGACCAAAACAACTTTGCCCCAATTTATCCACTAAATCTCGGAACTTTGCCAGTTAACTCCACTAAAAGTTGAAGTCCACCTAAATTTGGGGAATCCTCCATAAATTCTGCCATTTTGATATCAACTTAACTTAAGATAAGTATGGATTAATGATAAGCATGTTTAATTTCCGTCGTTTGATTGTTTGTAGCACTTGGTCGCAAGCACTTGGGCGCATGGGGAGGGGGATGGCCTGCAGGGTTGGCCCCATTGGGACCTCCGCTTAAGGGTGCATGTAACCTCAAAACATAGTGTGTTTCATTCCATTTCAAGGTTTATGTACATGGTTCGTTGGTGGAGGAGCTCATTAATGAGGGAGAGGTCTCGAGGTAAAACCCCAGCCTCTGTCGTCCGCTCATATTTGTTTTTTCAACCTTTTAACATTAACAAATGGACTTTGGAAATTATATAACACGCGGCCTTTTTGGATTAATATACCTTGGCATATAATGAAATACATTGGTATTTAGCATATCATATGTTAACATTTTTCTTGCCCGCGTGAGCTTTAAACCCAACATGCCAACATGCCAACGCATAAAAACATTAACCCAAGACTTTTGGTTTTAATTAAATATGAAATGTGGATTTATTTAATAAGGTTTTGAATAATAATATTTAAATATATATATTATAATATAATATATGATTTTTGAAACCATACAAAATATTAAAATATATATAATATAATATATATTAATTAACCCTTAATTGGTCCTTGAGCGAGAGAACAATGGTGAGCGACGCTAGGGTTTCCAGAGCTAGGGCGACCTACAATTATGCGGCGACACATTATGCACAGAATAACAACCAGAATCACTTGTATATTACTGCAGTCATTTCCCTTGCACATTCCCGACCATATCTAGTTGCTTTGGTCTTGTTTTCTTGATGCGTCGGCTGCCCAAACCAAACGACACTTTGCAACCATGAAACCCATGCCTCCTATACTGTTCCGGCACATCCTCACCGGTGGCTGTAGGCCCTGCAAATACTTCTTCGGGCCTCCAGGAAAAGGGGCAATCAGCTTTGGCAATCGGTGGCACCTGCATGTCGTGGAGGGATCTCGGCGTCTTTGAATGGACCGACACGAATATCCTTGAAACTCATTGGTTGCAGTTTTCCCTACCCACTTTGTCGTCACCTGCTAACAGAGTTGCAGGGCTACACTCCACGACTGGTTTTGGGTTACTCTCGACGTTGTATCTGCCCGCTCAAATCCTACACAGAAGTACAATTTCGAACAGAGTGTGGACAATCCATACTCGGACTACCACGACATATATGGTACCCCTCTATACAGACTGACCCAACATATATATTGCAGTTTGAACCTGCATCGACTCAGGTGGGTTAACATAGTGCAACATGCGTCATAGCACAGGTAAATCTTAATTGTTTTCAAATTTTTATTAAAACACTTTTTGGGGAAAATCTGGTTATATGGACAGACAATACAAAGTTGGTGTTTGGTCTTAAAATGCACATTACACAAGCTCAGAGACACCCTATACCATTACAGTTACTGATTCATGAAGGCAGAGTACTACAAAACCACAGATCCATAAAGGATCATAATATACCATCTCGTGTTGCCATCATCCTCAACCTCCGGCTGCAAGGAGGAGGAGCAGGGGATCAGGGAAAAACTAAAATAGTTGGGGGAACCATGGGAGTCAGCACCTCTAATCAGGATCACAATACAAGACCCTCCTTCAAGAATTTTGTGCAGGGGAACAAACCAACTGCCCCTACAAAACCAACAAGCAATGCGCCCAGGCCCTACATTGTAGAATAGCTGAATCACACACCTGAACTGGCTATAGACTTATCTGAGATTGATCAACATCGAAATACATATCAGGCAGAAGCTCTTATATGCCGCTTCAACAGCTTCTGGCCCAAACCCATGGATCTATTGCAATGGATATTTAAGAGTTGGACTACGGAATGAAAAATACACCTCTGCTCAAAAGGCTTCTTCATAGTAAAATTCCAGCACCTAGAAATCAGAGACTAAATCCTGCAGGAGGGTCCATGTTTTTGGGGATCTACCCGACTTTACATCACCCCTTGGTTCCCAGATTTTGATGCCAACACTATGATTGTCTCTAGAATTCCGGTTTGGATCAGGCTATATAACCTCCCACTACATTTCTGGAATGACAGCGTCCTACAAGGCATTGGGAATATGCTTGGGCAATACATTAAAACAGATATACAATAGTTAGAAGAGAGAATATTCACCTTCGTACGTATCTATATTGAGGTAGACCTCAGCAAAGGATTTCCAGAATGCATACAGCTGACACACAAACAATAGAAATTTCTGCAACATATAGATTATGAGAACATAGCTTTTAGATGCAGAATCTGCAGACAGACTGGTCATCTACAAAATACCCGTCCTGAAGCAAAGAGAGATAATCGAAGAAAGAAGAGGACCGGAAAAGCACCGAAAGGATGGTAATATCCCCCTTGTGAACCATAAGAGGAGATAGAAGAAGAAGCAAATGCACCCACATCAGAGGGGAGCAATTAGTCAACAATTGTCCCAGATGCACAAGCCAAAGATACAATGGACCCATTTGATCTACAAACACAACAGGACCCGCCCACAAGGAACCAGTTGTACTTGACAGTAGTGGGAACAAAAGGCAACATTCATCAGAAACATCAGACTCGGACAAGGAAGTTGGAGCATCCACAGTTGAAAATCAGCTCGCACTTGCATTTGTCTCCCCGCGTCCTCACAAGGTGGTTGGCGGAAGGTGGAAAAAAAGAAAGGGAGAAAAACATAGTTTTTCTCCCCATTGTATATTAGTTTTTACTTGCTTGTTTTTATTAATAGATTTTTGGCTTCTATGATCCATCAATAAATTATGAAGAAATCTTTCGGAAATAATCACATTATCATGAACAAAGTCGACGCGTTTCGAACCAACCAGTGTGGTTCACCTAGTCCTGATGATGAACCACACTGGTTGGTTCAACTGCGACCTTTGTTCATGATGTCAGCTTCATAATTGCTTGTTTTTATGAACACTAGTCTCGGCTGGTTTTTCAAGCCTATTACCTGTTGATGCAACATGTAATTTTGTTTCTTTTAATAAAATTACGATTTTTCCTTGGGAAAAAGAATTCTCCCTTAATTAAAATAAAATAATTATCCAACACATAAATTTGTGAATCCACATTCAACAATGGAGGTTATTGGCAGTTTCAGCTCGGCATTCAAAGTGCAATATCTTCTTCATATTGTGTCGATTTTTCGAACCGTTCACGGCACTGGAATCAAGAAGACGAGATATATGCATCCATCCTACTTTGGATTAAATCAATAACAATTCATTTTTATTGTTACGGTATGTTCTACCTCTATCTCTCCCAAACAACTTCGACAACAACGTCAAACAAGTTATATATGATCTTGGAAAATACATTAGGTAAGCAAAAATTTATATGCAAAGTGTTTTTTCAATTTTTTGTTCAACTTAATGACATGTGTTTTAATTGTAATTTAACATATTATGTTTTGTTGAAATATGTCATTTGTTTACATCATCTGTAGTTGGTTGTCATTGAAAGAAATCAATAAAGAAGATATAAAACATTGGAAGAGATAAATTCCTTGGCTAATGTGTGAAATAAAAAAGCATATACCACTGGAATTTTTTCAACGCACAAGAACATTACTTCATACACCAAGTTGAGGAGATTGAATTGTGTGGACTTGTACACACAAGGTCAATGTGACTGGTGGAAAGGCACTTGAAATCATCGGTTAGAGAAAGAGCATGTTCTTAGGGTTCTATCGTGGAGGGATATATGGTATATCAATCCATGATGTATATTATTCAGTATCTTCTTAAATTAGCAACAAATATGCATCTAGATCATATTTGGGATGTGAACTCCATCAAAAAGTTTTAAGGGAAGCACATGTTGGGGAAAGATAAAAGGAGCAGAGTGAGAGGTAATTAAATATTTGTCGAGAATTATAATACATATAAATTTTCATTTTTGTGTATATCATACTTATTTAATTTTTATTCTTTCATGAATTATTAATATTGAATATGGCTACATGAGTTATAGAAGCTCATCATAAAGGAGATATCAATCGTATGTAGAGGGAAATTGATTTAGCATGTGGTTTGAAAGATGAATAGGCAATCATGCATTTTCACCTTGCAATATTTTATTAAGTTATTTTGTAAATTATTAATGTGAATGCGGGTGTTTTTTTTTAATACTTTCCAAGCTATATAAATATGTTTATCAATTGGCAGTGCCTTTTTTATTTGTTTGGCATATTGTAGTTGAAACACCACAATGCTATGTGGTACATCGGATGTAAATTTCGCATCAAAAAGCTGGTTGAAAAGAGGAAAAATTATGATTGTGGGATAACTATAGTCTTCCATGTCACTAATGTTTCCTCTAGAAGTGATAAATGTCCACAAGTCCTTGAGAATCAATACTATGGGTATTTGGATGACATGATTGAGAGTGACTTGAAATCCTTCAAACTAGTTATGTTTGACGTCAAATGTTACACGCTACGGATGAATGAATGTGATCCTAATCGAATTGATATTCCACATTATAACGAAATTACCATGGTTAGTACAAGGTCATTTGAGCTAAGAACAAATCACTATGTTCTTCCAAGCCAATGAAAACAAGTATTTTACTGAGAGGCTCTAGGTAGAGGGGGTTGTTCATTTTTTGTTAGATATGATCCAAGAGGAAGGCTAAGAAAGTATAATGTTTTGGAAGAAGATGATCATATTGAAGAAGAATATTATTTCAAGGAGAAAGACATAACATATGTGTCAGATGAATAAATTGAAGAATTTGAACCAAATATAGGAGCTAATTTAGTTCTTGATGATGATGTTGATGAAGATATGCTTGAAAATGACATTGATGGTGATGTTGATATTGTCAATTATTTCAACATGTTTCTAAACCAAATATGTTGAGTTGGATGAAGAATAATATTATTGATATCGAAATATTGAAATGTACGAAGTATGTGTTTATATGTTTTCAGTTGATTTGTTCTCTTTCATTTAACTTAGATTTTTTATTTCTTAGTTTCTAGCTATGGTTGATTCTTACTATGTTTCTTTCAAATATTTTATAGTAGATAAATTGGGTATTGGGGAATTAAGAGTGATATGAAGGGGAGGGGGGGGCATATGAGCTTCCACCTTCACATGGTTGGCCTTGTTCAGAAGAGAATATATTATTCTTGAAACTAAGAGAAGTTCATTCAAGTTTTTAGACCATCATCTTCAATTCTAACTTTAGTTCATCTTACAATTTTCAAGGTTATCCATTTACCAATTAGTGGAAATTATGCTTAAATTAATTGACCCTACACAAAGTGACTTGGGAATGGGGCCAACGTTGAATTGTTTTATTTTTTTCTTGTAGACGCATTGTGTGTTGACGATATGGGAGGGTTTCGAGACACAAATATGACTCACACAAAGAGTTTGAAAATCAAACAACAAAATTATAACATAAATTTCAAGGATATGAAATTATTTATTATTATTTAGTGTCCTTATCATGGTATGTATTTTTCTTATGTGATGGTTGTGGTTGTTTTTAGTTAGTACTATAAAAGTGCTAAGCTATTGTACTTATTAGGAAATCTTAGCGAGTTAACCTAACGAAGAAGGGGAAATAGATTTGGTTTTGAAAAGTTGCTTTTGAAATTCTCTTTTCCATTTATATGAAAAGGATTAATTATGCCTCAATGAATCAAACACAATTTATTATATGTCTCTTATGCTCCCTCTCCTAATCTCTAAGGATATGAGTCTCCATGAATGCAAAAATGATAGCTAGAAACTAAGTATCACCTATCTCAAGCACATTGTTACCAGTTGCGGGCCTACCCTTAAGGACCAATGTGGAAATCATGCTTTAATTTGACCCTGCACAGAGGGACCTGTGAATGGACCCAACTATGAAATTTTTTTAATTTGTGCTTGTATGCACTGAAATTTGACATGGTTATAGTAGATGCATGCATTGACAGTATGGGAGGGTTATGAGACTCAAATATGACTCACACAAAGAGTTCAACAATTGAATGACAAAATTAAAACATAAATGTCGAGGAGATGAAATTATTTACTATTATTTAGTATCCTTATCATGGTATGTATTTCTATTATGTGATGGCCATGGTTATTTTTAATTAGTAATATAAAAGTGCTTAGTTATTGTTCTTATTAGACAACATTAGTGAGTTAACCTAAAGAAGAAGGGAAAATAGTCTTTTGCAAAGTTGCATTTCAAAATCTCGTTTCCATTTATATGAAAAGGATTAATGATGCCTCAATGAATCACACGTAATTTATTATATGTAATTTATGCTCCCACTTCCAATATCTACGAATATGGGTCCCCATGAATGCAAATATGATGGCTAGGAACTAATTATCACCTATATCAAGCTTATTGTTACCAATTGTCAGCCTACCCCTAACGATAAATCCACCATTTAGCATTTACCAATTAGTGGACATTATGCTTTAATTTGACCCCACATAGAGTGACTTGTGAATGGGGCCAACATTGAATTTTTTTTAGTTTGTGCTTGTATGCACTGAAATTTGACATAGTTATATTAGATGCATTTGTTGATGGTATGGGAGGGTTTCGAGACTAAAAGAATTCAAAAATAAAATTATAAAATTATAATATAAATTTCAAGGAGATAAAATTATTTATAATTATTTAGTTTCCTTATCATGGTATGTATTTTTCTTATGTGATGGCTATGGTTGTTTTTAGTTAGTACGATAAAAGTGCTTGGTTATTTTTCTTATTAGATAAGCTTAGTTAGTTAAGCAAATGAAGAAGGGGAAATAAGTTTGATTTTGCAAAGTTGCATTTGAAAATATATTTTCCATTTATATGAAAAGGATTGATGATGCCTCAATGAATCACAGGTAATTTATTATATGTCTTGTATGCTCTTGCTTCCAATCTATAAGGACATGAGTCCCCATGAATGCAAAAATGATGGTTAGGAATCAATTATCATTGATCTCAAGCTTATTGTTACGAGTTGTGGTCCTACCCGTAAGGATCAATCCACCACTTAACATTTACCAATTAGTGGAAGTTATGCTTTTATTTTGACCTAGCACTGAGCGGCCTATGAACGGGGCCAATGTTGAATTTTTTTCATTTTATGCCTGTATGCACTGAAATTTGACATGGTTATAGTATATGCATGCATTGACAGTATGGGATGGTTTTGAGTCTCAAATATGACTCACACAAGGAATTTGATAATCAAACAACAATATTATAACATAAATGTCGAGGAGATCAAATTATTTATTATTATTTAGTGTTATTATCATGGTATGTATTTTTCTTATGTGACGGCTATGGCTAATTTTTAGTTAGTACAAGAAAAGTTCTTGGTTTTTTTTTTATTATACAAGCTTAATGAATTGATGAATCACACATAATTTAGTATATGTCTCTTATGCTCCCACTTCTAATCTATAAGGATATGAGTCCCCATGAGTGCAAAAATTATGGCTAGGAACCAATTACCACTGATCTTAAGCTTATTGTTACGATTTGTGGGTCTACCCCTAAGGACCAATCCACCACCTAACATTTACCAATTAATATAAATTGTTCTTTAATTTGACCCCGCAAAAAGTGACCTATGAATGGGGCCAACGTTGAAAAAATTGTTTATATGCACTAAAATTTGACATGGTTATAGTAGATACATGATTTGACATTTTGGGAGGGTTTTGAGACTCAAAGAAGACTCACACAAATAATTCAAAAATCAAACGACAAAATTATAACATAAATGCCCATGAGATGAAATTATCCATCTAAAATATCCATGTTATTGGGTCCTTACCATATTAGACCTTGAGACTTATTCTTGATTCATAACTAACCTATTCATGGTGGCTTTATCCCTCATGGATGTGAATTCTAACCTATAATGATCATATGTGTTGGTTCAATGAATTATCTATGGTTCTTGAGCCTAAAAAGCAATTATTAGCGCTAGAGGTTGTTATCTACTTACCTAAACTATGATTCTATTTAGTTTAGATTGATTGATTTATTAAAATAATAATAATAATAATAGATTCTTGAGATAGTTTATTTTAATTTTAAAATAAGCTTTATTGTGATTTAACTTTGAACTTAAATTTTAAATTAGATTTGAATTTACATTTTTATTTAGGGATTAATTTTTTTTTTTTTTAATGTTAATAAGATTTTTTTTTTTTTTTTTTTTTTTTTAAACAAAATTAAATTAAAATAAAATAAAATAAATAAACAATTATATATAAAAAGGGACCAATAAAGCCACCCTTTATCTTTTACCCTGTAACTAGCGTTGTTGAGACCACTTCCCACTACTAAGACCGCAAGCCCACAAGCTCTCGGTGTTTCCTCCTA
The DNA here is from genome assembly GCA_034641835.2 of Pinus albicaulis. Classification (NCBI taxonomy): domain Eukaryota; kingdom Viridiplantae; phylum Streptophyta; class Pinopsida; order Pinales; family Pinaceae; genus Pinus; species Pinus albicaulis. The sequence continues at coordinate 1,274,310,509 of CM076584.1, forward strand.
ATGCGACCCTACCAATCCCCCTATACTTTAAACCTTGCATCATTGCAACCAATGCTATTGAGACTGCTTCCCAATGCCAAGACCACGAAACTATAGGATCCCAATGTTTCCTCCCACCACCACCCTAATGAGACCCCTTTACTTAACCCCAATGACATTGTAACGAGTGTTGTTGAGACCATGAACCAGAATTCATGGGTGAGGGAGTAGAACTCAAAATAAAATGTATTCTTCATGTAAAATTATGTTCGTCTTCAGAGCGTTTACACTATGCAACTCTTCCTCTATGTAGTCATTATTCGTTGCGAATTTTGAGAACTTTTTCCTTTCAAATGAAGTCAAGCAAAGGTTTGAAGTGATTTGTTTTAGATAATTCTGGCTTGATTTCATGTTGTTTGCAGTGTACTAAGTTTGAAACACAAATTTTTTTATTTTAATTGCCTTATTTTTCTATTTCGGGCTTCAGTACAATGGTATGTGTTTTTCCTTAACTATATAGTTACTGACTAAAGTGGGGTTGTTGGGCATAGGGTTGGTAATTGTAAATGATTTTATTTTCTACTTATATGATGTGTAAACTAAATATCGGGCTATGTTGGTTGTTTTGTTTTTCATTGGTTTATCTATGTGAAAGGCTTTATAAATAGGTTGTTCTAATTCTTGTGGATATATGTGTCATTTGGAAAAAAACGAATTTATTCATCTTTAGGGAGGTTCATACCTCTCTCTTGTTCTAGGTTTCTTTGTGGTTAGGAGGTTTGGTTAATGAGGAATAATATATGTGTTGATTAGGCATGTTGTTGTCAGTTTTTTCTCTTGAAATTAAATTTACTTGACGAAATTCCAATGAATTTACATTGCAAAATTGAAAAATTCGGAATAGAAAGTCCAGAGCCCATGCTTAAGATGCTGAAATCAAATTAGTTCACTATTTATGGCTGAAATTCGTCATTTTATACTCTAGAATCATTACCATTATCCCATCAAAATCAATTAAAAAAATCCATATGTCATGTTTGTAGTGTCCTAGGGTAATGTTTTCCCTAGGGTTTCCTATTTCAGGCTAGGTTTTTTGTGTTTTCTGGGAATCAAATGTTGTCAGGCCACACTCTTCACTGCCCAACCATGACTCAATTAATAATAGCTCAATCAATTTTAATGTTAAAATAAATTTTTTTTTGGAAGAATGGTAAAGAATGAAAGATAAAGATAACCTCATAAAGTGAAAATTTTGGATGGAGGCTAAAAAAGGATAAGATAAAATGATATTTTTTATTCACACCCAAAAAAACAAGAAATGATGACAACCTTTGATCCAACTATGTGAGTAGCCTGCAAGGTTACTGTTATAGTTGAAAACTGATAACCCTATTTAAGTTTTTCCTCCTTTTCTCCATCAAAGGTCATGTAATAATTTTTGAAGATCACAACTCTATCTTGCATCTCAAGAAATTAACCATAAAAGATATAAATATTCAAAGTGGAAATATCTTGTATGAATAAAATGTTTTAACAATTATGTCCATACGTTGAAGTTCAATTTTAAGCCACTTTATGGGGTTTTGTTAATGGGTGGAGTAGCTTATTAAATTCCAATATTTGAAATTGTGCATGCCCCAAAATGTAGAAATTATATAACGTATGTGTTATATATCCAAGATTCTCCTGATCACACACTATTTTAACTTCATGCACAATACAGAATCTATTCCACCATTGATCATCACATGCAGAAATTAAATCAATTTCAATGCAGACATGAAAAAATAAAAATTCACACACATTAACACAGTTTTTTAATGGGAAAGCCTGAAGCTAAAATCCCCAACTATCTGTATATAATTTATGTCATAGAGATCATGTAACAATCCTCATATAAAGTTGAACATGTCAAGCTCTCATTACAATACAATCGCTACACACTAATTAGGCCTGATCTTGCAAATCCATGCACCGATCTCTGCCACCTGCTAGCTTGCCTCTACTGCGCAATCCCTGCTGAAGAATGGCTCTGAATGAACTCGAATTTAGCCAGCCTTGCTCACGCAATCCTCATTGGCATCTCCACTGAGTGTTGGATGCAATCAATGCATCACTATAGCCACAACTGATAGTCACACTTTCTCTTTCACCTATCTCTCCACTGGTCTCCACTGAAACTGCCATGCACTGTAGTTAACTGATGTATTCTTCAGTTGATTAATGAGTTATTATTTATTGAATTAATTAACTAATTAATTCACACCACTCTCACTAGTGTATCAATCAGTTAGACTAGATACAACTAGCTCAACTGAGTCTAACTGAGTTAAACTGAATACAACTCCACCAACTACTTCTATAACTCCACCAAACTCTGTCACATGAGTTCTAACTGAATTCCTCATGCATTAGCTCCAGTAAACCCTCAGGAATAGCGTAATTCCTTCTATCAGCTGTTGTGCCACATCTGTGCACTTAACTGAAGTGCTCCAAGAGAATAAGATAATGTTTAGAGTCCAAATATTATTAGGAGCTAATAATATTCGACATATCTATTTTTAGACTAGCGAGTCCATAAAAATGAGTCCATAATATGTCTAAAATAGAGATATCTGTTTTTCCAACTTCTCGCCATCACAAATATCATCCTGCAACTCATAGAATATGATCGACATGTCTAAAAATAGACATAGTCTAAAAATAGACTTTGTGCCAAAAATAGCCTGCGGGCCCACTTAGTGAAGGCGACTCTTTTCACTAAGCTCATCATCTTGTTGAATCTCAAAACAAAAGATGTTAATGATGGCCAACCTCGTAAATGAAACTGATATGTAGGGCATCGTGTCAAGGAATCTTCCATGGTAATTCCATGGTTATGCATTGAATGTTTTTGTTGTTGTATCAACTTCGAATGACTATATACAACATTCTCAATGCTCCCATGTCGGTAGCTTCTAGAAGGTCATGATATAATGTTATTCTTGCTCCCATGTCAATAACTTATTTTTGATATTTTCCAACTGAGTATGTTGTACATATCATTTTATGTTCTCAATATCCAACCATCTCGAACCTATTTAGGATAGAAGGACACAAAACACAATTGCCTATGTTTTTTATGCCAAAATATGTAGGCCTCAATGCCTTTTCTATCAACCATTTTGATTCATAAATTGTAGCTATAATTTTTTTTATTACACCCAAGTTGCATGAAAATTTGAAAATAGGTATGGGTTTTAGAAATGGGAACATCGTAGAAATGTGACCCCCCTCAAATTGGTAGATTGGGGGAAACATGATATATAAAAAAATTTATAAAAATACAAGATTTCAAATTTTAAAATCAATACATTACCTACCTCTTTTTTTAAGATCCCTCTATCAATGAAACTTGTCTTCTATTTTTTAGTACTCTCATTAGCTGCAAGTTTGACCTTGTACGACCACCTAGAATCAATCACAAATTTCCCTTTTGGTCTTGTTACAATCTCCCAAAAATCATTATGTCATGGCCTCTCACAATACCTTCTTTCCATAGGCCTCCAGAAAGGTGGGGGCCCCATTTAGTTCTTCAAAGGTATGCACAAGTGTTATTGGATTAGTGACTATCTTATAAAGACCTCCATCTCTCACACCTCTTGCAAAAGTTCTCAGACTAGCTATACTATTGTCACTGCATGCATTGTTGTCCTTCAAAAGTAACTTTCCATCATAAATTTTTCATACAAGAAACTGAAAGAATATTATTCTTCAATATAGGAACATACAAAACATTAATCAACTCAAGAACATCACCTATGAGTGTTTGTAAGGAAATAGAACCAACTCCTCTTTGAAGAGGGGTCATGTTCTTATAAAAAAGCAATGAGGTGTCCTTGAGGTACAAACATCTAGTTAAGTGATGGGTACCCAAGGACCTTCCTCAAGTAAAAATTAATGTTTGTCTCAACGAGAGGATATATCACATTGCTCCATCATCATTACATGGTTTGGGGTTATTTTCTATGGATGGCATAAATGTTTGTTATGGCGGATTAATTGAATTGATGGAGTATGTAAAACCCTATTATAATTGAAAATATTGAATGTGATTGGTCCAATATATGCAAGGTATGCAGAGATATAGAGTGATTGCAAATTATATACATCTAAGAGACAATGATAAAAATAGATAATTTACGTATATCGACGGAAGTCCAAAAGCATCAAGGAATATTTCAAGGTTTATAAATAGTACGCAACCCAGGACAACAAATAAGAAACCCAATGGCATATTTGAGGGACGTGAAGGAAACAATGTATTCGTATGCGTCATAAAATCAATAGTTGTGGGAGAATAGTTGTTGATTAATTACAACTTGAATCGAATAGATACAAACATTCTTGTTTTGGGGGTTGTACGTAACCTCATTAATGATTCTTATATTTTATGTTTATCGTTCTGAATAATAATAAGCTTATGTAAATTTATCATGCTATTTTCAGTTAGATGTGCAATTGTTCACCTTCTTCTCTTCCTCCTTCCTCATTTGGAGAAAGTATGAGTACTATCACCCAGGAGCCTAGGAAGAAGAGGAGCGAGAACTAGAAGATGAAGAAAAAACAAGGGGGAAAACCTCCAGCCTTTGTCAATCATGTTGGGGGAAAGCAATGGAAATATTTGGTGTTTGAAAAGAAATTCTTACCTATTTACCTTAGTAGGATGCAATAAAACATGATGGATTCATACTTGCATGGATTCCATAATCTTTGTTGATGTTACCTAATAAGCTATAATTTTAACAATCTCTTTCCAATGCTTTAGCCATTTACTGATCAGCTTTTTTTTCCCACTTCCAATAGAAAGAGCCCCATGAATGTGGATATAATGCTTGTACCATCCTCCTTGGAAATATCTATAAAGACAAAATATTCTCCATTGCATTGTAATACCTATCCACATGGAACAGATTTTATTTTACCTGGTCATACCATGCTCTAGCAAGTTGTTGACTTCTCATATAAAGCCAACTAGATCCCCATTCTTCTTGTTCTTAATAAGACTAGGAAAATTGTAGCATTAGCCACGAAATTCTTGACATTATAGTTAGCAAGTTAATTTCAGATTGGTTCTTTTGTGTCAGATTCAGCCCATGTCGCCATGCAATTTGTCAAAATGAGAGAAACATATTTTTCCACATATAGATTTAATGATGTTTAGGGTATGTAAAGCTTCATTGATGATATAAGAATGTATGAGACTCCATATTTTTTATTAATGAATCAAAGTAACTCTTTTGTTGAGGATGAAATAAAGGATGCATGTTAACATTTGCATCTAATGCTCAAATCAACACATGAGTACCATGGTATAGCTCCATTGCATAGATAGATGTCATGGTAGGCTAGACATTTAAATGAGAAAATTGGTCTATTACTATTGTGGAGGTCAACATGAGAGAAAATAAAATAAACTATATGTATATAAAGATGGTGTATTAGATGATGCATTGTATTGCAACCTGTACTTAATGAATTATATTTTTTTTATCTTTAACGTTTTTTTAAATATTTCACGGCTCTAATTATATTGTAATGTGGCAAGTTGATTGTGGAAAAGCACTAGCATGGTCAAAACAAGTAAAAAATTAACAATTTCGATCTACATTTAATGTGAAATTGATTATTTATTTACATAATTGAAATAGATTTTATCTTATTGAAATATGTAGTCTGAGGAACATGACAGTGATGATTGGGTTGATGAGGAGGAGTTATTCAATTCCCTCGACCCAATCATAACAATCAATAAGCTTGTGATTAAAGAAAACAAAGAACTTGTTCGGTTGATTTGCAATAAAGATCAAACTCCTAAGATTAAAGATAGGATCAACAACTTGAGGCAATATCTTGAAAGATAAGGTACTATCCCATATTTTAAAGTGATTCTTATTTTTATGTCATAAGTTCAATAATGATATTTATTTTAATTAAATTTTACATTATCTAATCAAAAAAATATTTTCTTTCTTATATAGGATTTTTTGGCAAAGACACCATAGCAATTTCCCAACACGAGCCAGCATATACCTAAAACATTTCTCCACCTTCAAGTGATCATAGTCCCAATAGTCAGATTGGGTCCACAACTATTGAAACCCATGTGTACACGACCCCCGAGGAAAACACAAAACCAGGATCTAGAGTTGGTGACAGTGGTGACACTATGGGTTAATTTCCTGAATCATCACATGTTATCAACATAGGGACAATTCCATGCACATTTTTGGTGGACAAGGAAGGAATTCCAATAAAACAAAAAAATCCCCAAGTATTTTTTTAATGTTTTAACTATTTCATGTTGCCTATCTCAAACATAAGTCATCTAAATTGTTATTTTCAGCTAACGATCATATATTTTTGCATGTAGGAAACAACTTGTTTTATAAACACATAAATGACAAATAGTTGGTGAATTTTAGGGCCACCATACACATAAAGCTAGAATTCCCAAATTCCAAACTCAAAAAAGAGCTTATGGACTACCTTGAAGGTTTATTTGGGGTAGATAGCTTCAATAAAAGTGGGGTCACCTTCGCAGTTGGCATGTATTTAAAATATGCACATGAAAAGTATAGGGTTCACTTGCAAAAGAACCCTAGGTATGAGCATCAACCCATGATTCCTAATAGGGAATGGAAGGCCCTCATCAAGGATACAATGGAGAAGAAAATGAGAAAATAAGTAAAAACACCACTTGGTGTAGCAAGGTAAATTACATTTTGAATTCAGTACTTTTAATTTTCTTTAGATTTAAATAAAATTATGGTATATAACATACTTGAAACTTTTCATAGGCTCCCCGACACTTCAAAAACCACCATGGAAAGGCATGAGAAACATGGGTGGCACAAACTAGGTCAAGGTGGATATTTATAGTTATAGGGAGGAGTTGTAAGTACCCAAACATCTTAACAATATTATTTGTTATCTCTCTTTCCAACTTTCTGGTAATTGCACTAGCCAATAACAAAAATCAATACTCTTATCCAATGTAGGGGGATGAGTTTAGAACTGAAGCCACAGAGGAAGACCTCCATATTGCTTTCAATTTTGGCTTTCAAGTTGTTGTTTATCACTGAAAAAGCATGGGACAAATGCCAAGAACTAGTTTGAAGTACATGGTAAATAAAAATCAATCCAAATTAACCTTTCATTACTTATAAAATACAATCATGTTTGATATTGTCCATAAATTTAATGTGTTGATTTGTTTTAGGTAGAGGAGAAACAATATCAATGAGCCCGCGAATACTATATAACACTCCATTTATAGTGGAGTGAAGCCACAACATGGTGCTCCCATGCAGCCTCATAACGGTCGGGTGTAGCCCCATGATATTGTTATAGAAGAGGCCCACAACATTGGTTGTATAATAATCATATACTTAATAATTCCGTGCTTATAAATTTTGTACTTCTACTTTTTTTACTTATTCATTTACGATTGTGTATTTATAAATTTTGTGATGGAAAAGCATGGTGTGCATGAGGATCCTCTACTAGAAGAGGAGCACAAGGAAGTCATTCCAACAATGTAGACCTGTGCACCAGGTAAATAATTACATTGCAAAGTTATTTTCTATTATTAACGAACTACTTCAATAATATTTCTTTTAAATGAGTTCTTTCAATGAGATATTGCATAATTTTTTGTACTTATGTTAGATTTATTCTAACCCACCTAGGAATCAGCCATTACTTTGTTACTTGGGTTCTAAACTGAACCAAAACTACTTCTTTTTATCTACTAATAAATGGTGTAGCCTCACCTTTTCTTCATGTAGAAAGAGGATTACAACTAAAAATATTTAATTGCAAATGGTGTATTAATTATAAGCTTTCATGTTTCAACTCCTGAGCATGTAGAGGATGAGGATACACAATAATAGGAACATATGGCCACATCTGAAACTACTCCACTTTCCTCCACTAATCAAGCAGGTAAATAACACTCTAATGTTATTTTTATTAATGAAATACTTGTAATAAAAATAACAAAAAATATTAATTTAGAATTCCTTTCTTATTACAGTTGATGATCCCCCATCCCGCAACAGCCTCAATGTCGTGAGGACACGAACAGGTTGTAAAGAATATTTGCAAAGGACATAAAAACTGAAACTTGGGAAGAAGGAACTCATGACATCATTTCTTAATACATTTCAAAAATAAAGAAAATGAAAAAGAAATTATTGCACTAGTTATACAGTTAGAAACATCATGTACCATATTATGAAAACATATTTTGATGATAAAATTTATTGAGATGAAGTATTTTATGTCTATGATTAATGAATGTTATATATGTGTTTTTTTTTTTCAAGAGATGGTTAGGAGTTTTCTATTAAAAATAAAATATAGTTTTCGGGTCAGAACCCTTACATATTTCATCCAACACCACTACATTAAGCTTTCAGGTGACCAAAACATATGAAGCCTATGCTTATGACATATTTTACCTACAATTATGAAACTATTCCTATTATATACTTTGTAATAAATGCCTACATACAAACAGAACCTACATAACATCAAGAACTAAAAAAAGGAAGATAAACAGACGATTGATTGGCCTACCAAGCCAAGCTCTTCTTCAGATAGAAATTCATTGATCAAACATGTTACTCTGGATCTTGAACTCTCTTCCCATTTTTCCTTGTTGCATATTCACTATCTTTAGGCTTTGCTAGTGCTAGTTGAAATCAAGTGAAATACATGTCTTCCATCTCTGCCAATTTGCAATAAATGGTTGCCATTTTGGTCCCGAATTCACTTTGCAACTGGTCAATCTTGATTTTCATTAGCTAGAGCTTGGAATTTGTTAACAACTGGAGAGATTTTTGTGCCTTAATCTATTTAACCTCATTCCACTGATTAAAGTCACTCATCATGCCTTCCATTACCTCCATAATATTTTCCATAAGTTGTTTCATGTTGACACGCTCGTTGTTCTGGGATGAGGATCTAATATTCTCCATGAAGAGTTGGCACAACATTGAAGCTTGCCTTCAAATGTTGGCTCTAATTGTTACGTCTTCTCTAAAAAAGTTCCCTTCCTTGCTTGATGCCCTCCACAAAGTGGAATGAATACTTATCCATAATATATAATCCTGAAAGGTCCTGGTGGCAATATTTTCATATCCATCATGACCTTTGATCCCTCTCCTTGTCACAATCAATTGCGGGATTGTTTCATCTATAACAGATTGACTTCAAAATTCTTGTTAGAGATGAAAATTGATACGAAGGAGGAGTAGAAATAACACCAACCTAAGCCATATTGAATGTGAACTCAAGATCACTATCCTCAACCTATTAAAAAACAAAATTCTGACACAAGGTGATGGAAGCATAAGGCATCTTGACACTGAATTTGCATGCCATATATGGAAATG